>JARKIC010002018.1:0-82005 GCA_029378375.1 Mycena olivaceomarginata | reverse complement strand
CAAATGTATTGGCATTATCTGAATACAGGAGGGCATAGTGATTAGGGGATGTGACCGAGGGCACACTGCTCACTTGGCCAGGGATGGAAAACCCGCCGGGTCCGCATCTTCATCAGTCGACTCTGCCGGAAGCGAGGCGGTGATGGCAAGATGGGCAACAGCTCATTGAGGAGGTCGCCGCCAAGTTGACAGACGACCTCATCGAGAATGTCTGTGTGCTGGACCTCAGATGTAAAGGGCACTCGTGGGCGAGGTGTCTGGCAGCTCCACAGCGGAAGCAGGTGCATGGGAATGCGCGCGTCTGGGTCCAATCAACGTCCATCGGAACGACCACTGGGAGTGCGGGCACTGGAGCTGGCACGAACGAGACTGGGGCATGCGTGGGTGCTGGAGCAGGGAATGACAAAGCAGCCGGAAGACGGGCTGGAGGGTATCTGGTCCAGGCATGGCTGAACGCTTCGTATTGCCAGAAGGCACGTATGCGCCACCCGCGTCGTAGTTGGTGAGGTTTGGGGCAGTTCTGGATGTCGTGATTGCGATGTTGGTTCACGGGTTGAGGCCGGAGTGATACTTTGGTGACCCGGACGAGCGTGTCCATGTAACCGGTTGTTATGGCCAGTTCCTCAAAGTCATCCGTGTACTGGTAGACACCACAGGAGCCCTGGAAGTACGAGTGGGACTCAAGCTTGGTGAGGGCTTGGTCCTGCTTGTTCTTCTACAAACCAGAGGCAGAACTTGACCTCGAATCCAGCCCAGGTGGGGAATGGGAACGGAACAGCCAATGAGCGGTGCTCGGCCCACCGAGTGGCCGCGTCCTTCGACATGAAGGACATGGTGAACCGGACGAGTTTTTCCTGCGAGACATTCCTATCTGTCATGATGGCTTCCAGAACCAGCCGGTATTAGGTGAGGATGGAGTGGAGGAACATCCATCCTTGTGTCCGGTCAGAGGTCTGTTTTTGGAGCTGGTGGGGGGCCGAGAAATCTGGACCTGGCACCAGAGCCAGAGTGGCAGGGGCAGGGGCAGGTGGCAGATTTTGGGTGCTCAGCAATAGCCAGCAGAGCATGAGCTGAATGTCCCTGAGGGAACCTTCAATGGCAGCAAGCCGGGCCATGGTGCCGGAAGCCAGATCCGGTGATAAGCCAGTAATTGGGCCATGGTTAGATACACATAATCTTGCGTGTTTCTGATCGTGCTCATAGCTGAAACTGTTGTTTCTATGCAACAGTACCGGTTCCTGGTAGCTGTTGGGCGAACCACAGAGAAACGGTGGACGTTCTAAGGAATTAGAACATCCATTGGCTAGTCTCACCCTGAAAACGTAAGGGAAACGTGTAGCCAATTAATAAGTCAAGGAACTTCTTTTGACTTGTTTCCAACATCCACTTAAGCAACGGAAACGGGTCAAGGGAACGGGAGTTGGCAATGTGTTGTGTTGTGTTGAGACGCTAGGAGACGCGCCGGTCACGAGTGTTTCGGTTGCCAGAGTTGCCGGTTTCCATGGATGCGGATACACCGAAACAGGTGGTCGGCTATTCTGAGGATCCGGATCACAACTCTAAAGGTGTTCAAGGTTCTTTCTCAAGAACCCTTTCTGGGAAACCCTAGAGAAACGGGTATCTACCGAGACCTACAAAGGAGTATTATCAAGTTCCGCACTTGGAACCAAGGGGAGACTTGAGTTGAAGCAGAAACAGGTCGACGAGATGCAGTGCCGATCTATCGGTGATCGACACACCCTCTGAATAATACAGGGGTGCTGCTGACGGGTTCCTGCCTCGTAATTGGCAAGGGAACATGGTGTGCTCGCAGTTGGGAACCAATGGGAGGCGACGCTCGGAAGAACAACCGACGGAAACGCGTTAAAGGGCGGATAAACGGACTTTTGACTCATTGGGATTGTGTTTTGGGCTTTGTAACAGTGTCTTGGCGGTTGTATAAGTATCCGAGGGTGTTTCTACGATGGACACAGCATCTTCCCCCGAACTAGTAGGCTATACGCTTGCGCATTGGGTTGATCTGGGATCCTCGGCGAACGCACTCTTATAGAGTAGCACTATTAGTCGAAATCTTAATTGTTTCTGAATCATATATTATTCTGGAAACGCACTTGGGCTTTGCCTGGAAACTGTCTGAACTCTGAATCTGTTGGATCTGGGACTCTGTTGAAAGAAACATTATTGTTGTTTTTGCGGAGCGGGTTTCAGAAAGTACGTCAAGGGAAAACTTTGGAAACGTGACTGCTGGCTGCTCAGAAAGTACCTTTAGGGAAAGCTCTGTGAACGTTCTTGGCCTATAACTAGGGGCCTTACTTGAGTCTACGGGACTACTTTAAACTTGTTTTCTGTCTTGGACACACACACACACGCTGCGAAGCTATAAATCTATTTGTTTGGAAACTGTTTCCACTGTGTCTAGAAACAGTTCTACGCAGTTCTCTTTGTCTCTTTGAGATACGAAACCTCTCCCTACAACCTTTACAAGGCCCTGTACTAGGGGCTGTACTCGTCGGGATCTTGGAAACGTGCATATATTGCGTTTGATTTGTTTGTTGGTTGTTGGAACAGTCTCTGGACTGTTTCTGTGCTGCTCTCGAGTCAAGTGGGGTTATTTGTGTGTTTCTTATATAGGTTCTGAGCACATCAATCACCGGAGCGGAGGTGCTCGAGATCTCGGGTTGTGCAGTGGTAGGGGCAGGCGACTGTTCCATTGGAATGGGGAGGGGTCAAGATTTGAAGTGGGGAGGATGGAGCACTAGAGTAGTGGTCCGAATCCGTACCTGCACCAAACTTCCCAATCTTGACCAGTTGATTCCTTAGATCCTTTCTTCTGCTGTAAGGGCAACCTTAAGCTTGGTGCGGGGCATGGAAACTAACGGGGGAATCAAAAGGATAAATATAGGCACTAGAATACAGGAGCGGAAATACTATGCACCTGGCAGGGAATCCGAAGAGAAGAAAGGATGAGAATTCCCATGCTAGGTGGAACTTATATACTAATTAGTAACTACCCAGTAGCATGCGTCCGGAGGTATCTACAGTGATCCCATGCCTGATCACATAGCATGTGCCAGCGAGAGCGGACAGATGTCCTGGATGGTTGGACAGACAGATGGACGGGCACAGGAGCATCCAGAGCAGTGGACAGAAAACTGCCTGGAGCATCGGCCAGAAAAGCATCTGGAGCGGAACCGGCCGGAAGTGCAAAAGCAGCCGGAGAAGCAGCCGGAGCGGGGGTTCCCCTGACAGCAGGGACTAGACTTTGCCTTCACGCCACAGTTGTATGACATTCACTTTGCACATTATTATGGCATCACACTTTTTCGTGTGCACAACACTTTTTCGAGCAGCGCAACACTTTTCAGCATTACCTTTTGCCCCTTTGGCCGAGACAAGTGGTTTTGTTTGCCTGCACCATTCAGTGGTTTTACCAGCTCCCAAAGCTCGCTTGAAGTCAGTGAATTCGTTGATCGCCGGAAACACGCCTTTATTCTTGAGTGCATCACTTTCTGAGACTTCAAAATTCTGAACTTCACAAATATTCCGACGCCATCACGTGATTGAATCCCCAGCCGACACGTCCTAGTGTCACGTTGGATATCAAATGCTAATCTGAACGGAGGATCCTGAATCAAAAATCCATGGTCCCTGTTCTAAATCTCATGGCAACAAAGGAACACTGGTGACGTCAAAACAGTGTCCCATACAACTGAAGCACATCTCTAATACCATGAGAATCGAGACATGGAAGAATTTAGCAGGGAAGGACTCCAAAGGAGAATGAACGGGAGATAGACTCGCAAAAGTTTTAAGGTATCCCTTTGGCTATTCATATCACTACGTTCAAGGGTGGCCTAAACACAGTTTGGGTAGTTGAGTTAGATATGCGTAGACATGTTTAGTCGGTTCACACAGATCCCGTTTAGATGACTACACACAGTGTCCGGGTAGCTGGGTGTAGCCGAAGCGTAGACAACTACGCAGAGTCTGTATATGTCAGTGTAGTGAGGGTAGGTATCCACAGAGCTACACAGACTAGAGTTTCTCTTGCCAGCTCATATCTGCAGCGGTTTTTGTTACAGTATCTTAATATAGTGGAGATGACTACACAGACCTACCACGACCTATACTGACCTACGCTGACATGCACTGACATACACTGACCTGCCCAGAGCTATACAGAGCTACACAGAGCCTGTCCAGCCACCTACACAGAGTGATCTGTAGAGGTCTGCGTAGGTACCTGAACCAAGCCTCTGTGCAGGGAGGGTCTGAACGCAGTGTATCAACCAGATAATAGATATGATGGTGAGTTCAAAATGAAACAACCTTGTCTCTCATCCGAAGACTTCCTCGACTGAACGGGGATACTCCAGTGATAATCTGATACTCTGGTGCCCACAACCGCCGGGATTCTTTCTGTTGTATCCTCTGATTCGATCTCCTTCAAGCATTGCTCGCTTCCAGGCCCGGTCTTCCGGAGTAATCGAACTGTATCCATGGTTCTTATGAGCCGAATAACCATATTCTAACCTGTTAAGTCCAGTATCGAGAACAAATCAACGTACCAGCTACAGTCGAAAATGGGTCAGAATTCACTATACAGCCTGCGGCCGTGGCCGAGTTCTGGGCCGAGTTCAATCAATGGTCCTTTAGTGGTCCAAGACATTACCGACGGCTACCAAAACGGGCGAGCCGAAAGTGTTGCGCTAGGCCCGCGGACACTCCCTTGGAGCTTCCTCCGCTTTTTCACTCAAAAATCCACTGATTTACCTTATGAAATTTGCGCTCAGAGCCTTGATTTACCTTATTTTCGGAGGGGGATATCCAAAAAAGCGGCTTTTTTTCCGGCCGCAGGCGCATTTTGCGTTCCAGAGGTGTACTATCGACTATTTCTTCTCTTTGCGACCCCTCGCCGATATATTGCAGGGCCTTAGGCTAAGTACCTTAGCGATGCCGAGGCTGATCCGGCCATCCACGGCCACGCTGCCTCACACTGTATTCAAAAAAATTCTCGCACGGAGGGTGATTTACCTTATGCGCGGAGCGGCATCTGTCATTTTGCCGCTGATTTACCTTATTTTGAGGAGCGGGATAGAGGTCAAAATTGGGCCTTGATTTACCTTATTGCGGAGGAAGTTCCAAGGGAGTGTCCGCAGGCCTGTTGCGCTGCCAAAAAAAGTGTTGCGCGTACGAAGAAGTGTTGCGCCATCGAAAAGTGTGGTGCCATAATTAATGTGCAAAGTGAATTTCATACAGTTGTGGCTCTGATTCAATCTCCTTTTGTATTTGGATCGCGCGGCGCGTCCATCGCGCGATTCCCATTTTAATGCATCGGATCCACGCCGATGTCTCTCATTCTGCCTGCGTGCAATCCTCCGGAGTCCGCGAATATGTCTATTCTTATTGGCCGTCTCATTTCCTACATTATTATTTACCCCTTCTTTTTTACGGACAAGGAACTAACGCCTCCACAGACTGATAGCGACCTACCACATCTGCATCGTCGACACCAACTCTCCCCTCTCCACGTCTTGGGACGTTGATTCGCTCAGCGCGCCATCCGCGAGCAGGCGCGCGAGCACCTCGAACGGCAGCAAAGGCGTCAATATATCTCATGGCCGGAATACATGGTTTACGTCGCGGCGCGCGACATGCGCGGGGTGGGGAACCTGATGTGTGTGCCCGCAGTGGGGGTTGGCTCGTTAATCGTCGTCCCAGTCGTTCTCGAATTGACCAGACGTGTGCGTGCAGTCGAGCAGCACGACTTTGGAGCACCACCGTCCAGATCTTCGACCCGCATAACGGCTACGCGCACTTCGGGTGGATTGCCGCGCGCGCCGCCGCCAACAGCAACAACTATTCCTCCCCTGCCCCCGCAGCGACGCGCGCTTCTCCTACAGACACTTCCTCGGTCTCCTCACCTACTCGTGCCTCCCCTGCCGCGCAAAACGCGCCAGAACCCCCACGGGTCTTGGCAGCGCCCGGCCCTAGGTATCAACCATCCGCATCGGGCACGTCACCCCCTGTCGCGAGCACGCGTCGGTCGCTGAGCGGATCCTGCTTTCGGGCGGGGCGCGGTGGTGTGGAGGGTGCCTCGTGAACGGGGAGCTGGGATGGGTGGGGCGGATGAGGAGGAGGGCGGGAGTGGCAGGTATCGTACCGCCTCTCTGGTGCGCGCGTCCCTCCCTCGTGCTTGCCGCGTCTTCGATCCTGCGTGTCCTTATCGTACCATTGCGTCGTTCCCCGCCCCTCCCGTTCCTCACTAAGTTTGTCTCATCTGGGGTGTTTGTCCGTACATGTACTCTCGCGGTGGTAGATTCGGTGGTGGTGCTACCTTCTCGATTTCCTTAAGTTTTAGGCCTCTGTCTCCTCAATAATACGATTCGAATTTCGATTACCACCTACGATTTTCCGCCGGTGTATTTTACTCTATCAGTATCATAGAATCAGTCTGAGATACGTGGACAAATTTGACGTCCTGAGCGCGTTCTGCCGACGAAGCAACGTCTTGGGATGGTGGAGTAAAGACCAACGAGGGCAATGTGAAAGCGGTCCATTTTCAATAGTAGACACCAACGAATGGGCTGGACCTATCACTGTATCGTTAGGATACTTTATCGAGAGGAACGGTGTGACTGCCGGCGCTAACCAGCTCAACATTGACCAATGCAGGTTTCAAAACGTCCAGCCTACAACTTATACGTACGTCTCTCAGGTTCAGTTAAATTTGCATTCCTTCGACAATGGTGGGACGTTGTGCAATTTAGCTGATGCTCTTCGCCACCAACTCACAGACACGAGCGAAAAAGCAATTTGACAGTATCATTAAACTCTGCCGTGAAGCACTAGACTTGTTCCGGGCACCACATACACATCGTGGAATCGCACTCACGCACATGGCGGATACGTTGATTATACAGGTTCATAGGTTCTCAGATTCGCACATCAGAGAGGAGACTGAATCCGCCTTCTGCGAAGCCTCTACGTATCCGGGAATCTAGCAGCAATAGCTGCTCAGTGCGCCTGGCATTATGGGGAGGAAATACAGGCCATGGAATTCCTCGAAGCAGGCCGGTCTGTATTTTGGTCACAAGCACTTCAGCTTCACCCGCCCCTGGAGGATCTTTAATCTGCTCATCCAAAGCTAGACCAGGCCTTTTCCAGCACTTCCGAGCAGCTTGTGCAGGGCTCCTACCGTGATGTGCCATCTATGCGTATGCTGCCCCCTCAAGACAAATCACATATGATGATTGACGATGAGGATCGGCGCTACAGGGAATTAAGCGCCGCTTGGACTCAAAACGATTCACGACATCCAGCAGCAGCCTGGCTTCGAACGGTTTCTCCCAAAAACGTTCGAAGAATTACGAGCAGCTGCAGTCATGGGCCAGTTGTCATCCTGACCACGATGATTACTTCTGCACGGTCATGATTGTGACCATGTCGGATGGTTTCTGAACTTGCTGATGCACTTACTAAGTTACAGACAGCAACCACTGGTACAACTTCTGCGTGCCGTGTTGACCGACTCCGAGATTGAGATCAGCCTTGGATCAGCCAGCTTCTCACGGAGTCGAGCGGGAAGCTGGAATCGACCCTGTCAAGAGCCGATTTCCGGGGACATTAGCTAATTTAGAAGATGCAGAAGACCACCATCCGAAAAGTTTTCTGCTACTAGTACATTTGTGGCTCCTTTGGTTTTGCGTTGCGAAACCGATTGTCGATGCACTTCAGTTGAAGGTGAATAATTTCTCTGGTATTCCCGTGCCCGTGGGAGGACTCAAACCTCCTTCTCCCTGTCATATTCCTTGAGACGAGGGAATAGCACAGGGTGACGTGCAATTCGTCTACACGTGCTTACAGCTCTGTATTGACAAACTCCCATATGTTCCATGAAAACGAAGCCATCAGGTGGTCTTTCTCCCCGGTGAAGTAGGGTTATGTGCCCGGTGGGAGGTTCGATGAGAGGGGTTGGTGGTCGGGAAGTGTAGAATAAAGTCTTGAATAAAAATAGGAGCTTGTCGTCGGCCCGTAGAACGAAAAGAGGGTGACAAGGAGTGTGTCGATGGGATAAAAAAAGAGTGTGGAGGTGAGAGTAGCGCCGGACGGTGCCGAAAGAACACGATGGATGGCTAAATAGCCCACGGTGACTAAATTCATTGTATGTGTCGAAGAGGGGCCGCTCGGAGCTCCGCTTCTAGCCGCTTGGCTGCACTGGGTCAATATGAGCACAAAAGAGGTCCCCTCCCCAGTAGTTAACACCGAGTCAAGTAGGTAACCACAAACGGGGTAAACTACTCTATGGAGAAATAATTAATTATACTTGATTTCCACATCCCGGCTCGCTGGCCCTGCCACACCGGGAATACATTACGGTGAATAGAACGGAAGTGATGCCCGCTGTAGTTTGACTTGGATGAACCATTCCCGGACCCAAGGTGATTCCGAATTTGTACGCCATCTTTATTAGATTTCAAGCTTTGATCCCTGGGAGACTGATGAGGTCAGTCGAAAAAACATATACGAGATAAGTATAATGTTATCCGGCGACGTCAAGGCAGCACCGACATGCACATTGGCAGTTCCGAACACCACACCAGAACAGAAGATTCGAGATGAAAGTTAAAGTACACACGAGGGTCAGGAAGACACCGGGCATCGGAAACTGTACTGTGTATCATAGGGTACATGCAGTCCAGCGTGGTCTTGCAAATTGTTTCGCACGATTTTGGCATACCAAGGCGGCATGATCCGCGGTCGAAATCTGCGGCGGTGTCTGTCAGTCGCGATATAATTGTTATGAGGAACGCAACGCGTACGCCAGCGAAGAAAATGCGTGTTTTCAATCGTGGAAAATGCTGCTCTAAACCCTCCGCAAGTGCGGTGGGCTGGATAACAATCTCAACGACCTTCAAGTTGGGGAATTCTTCTTGAAACCAACACAGCTGGCGATCAAGCTCCATAAGAGCCGGTAAGTCGAAGCTGTAGGTAAATGGCTCGATTCCGATTAGGAGTTGGATTGCTTCGAGTCGCCGACGGTTTTCCTGTCCGATCGTCCTAACTGCGCTGAAAGAGTGGGCAACATTCGAATCGAATGAGGGTATCTGATATCCGTGATTCGTCTGAGTGCGGACACACTAACGCGATGGAGCAATGGCTGCAATGGAAATGAGTATGGATGGATTCATGAATGCAGTGAAGACAAGTGACGAACGGTGATATACGCGACTTCGATAGTTTCACGCGCCGCATGCATGAGACCGCGAAGCGTATCCTCCTTCCATTGAACATCAGAGCCTTCAGGCGTGACACATCGAATGGGCAACGAGGATCCTCGAACCAGGATTCAATGCCTGATTCAGAATTGGCTCCCATTATATCTAGAGAGTCCAGTTTGATGCGTGGGTGGCTGGTAGGAGCCGGCGTCTGGCCAAGTGCCGCTTGTGGATTTCCTCGTGAGATATAGCAATCTTGGGTAAGATGTCGGATGTTCCGAGAGCAACCTTCCCATATTCCGTAGAAGTCCTCCGGAGTTTCAAAATGACAGTATAGGAAAACCGATACAAGGGATGGTATCCTGATAAATCGTTGGATTGCTAGAGACGCCTTGGATACCAGAGGGGCGTGGTGGCCACCGATATCAAGGGATGTCAAAACTATGTAGGGGAGGTTGCTGAGTTTCATGAAATCACCCAATTCAAGGAATTCCGATGTGTGAATGTGCAGCGTGGACACGAATCCGACGAGGTATGGCGAATCCTCGAATACCGCCAACAAACGGGAGTTTGTGTCCACATCGGCTATTCCGATTTCCGAGAAAATCCGGGATTGGGCGCTATGGACCCAAGAACGGCTGACCAGCGAGCACGCGTGGAAATCTTCCTCGTCATCGAGGAAGCTGATGGCGTGGTCCAGAAGCTCCGGAATCTTGGGGGGGAACACATGGTCCTGAAAATGACGGTCAATGATGAACGAGAAGTGCATAAGACAGCGTACCGTCGTGGTCCTACCGTCGTGGTCCAGTACTAGCCGTGATGGTAGTTTGAGTAAGGCCGTGACGAGAACGGAAAGCCGCTCTGAAACAAGTGATGACATCAACTGACGGATGATGGCGGGACTTTGCCCAACCGAACATGGGCTTCAAGGGGGTAGCAGAAAAAAATTAAGCATATCATGCTGAATTTTGTATTTAAGCTTGGCCAGGGGGACGACCGACCACGGCAATCACGGGTGATGGCATCATTCCCCAAAGGCTATTTCTCACGTGGTTCAATTGGTGTATGGGGCACAAATTCCATTGCTTTCGTGTGATTTACTTGGCTCAAGTCCAAATATATGAGCTTTGAGCCACCATATGTTTCTCGGACTGGTGGGACAGCTTGGACACATCAGACATTGTTTGGGATATTTGATGTAGATAACTAGAGAAGATGTTAGCATTATGAGCTTGAAACCCCACACAGAATCTTGTATGAATGTGTATTCATTACATGTAGTCTCAGCCTACAGTTTATAGTCGACTCATTGCCAAACACCAGATTTTTGGTTCAAATGGTTGCTTTGCCCGCCGAGCTGAGCACTGCCACCTGTCAATCATTTCCTTTTCGGGACTATTACTCTCAACAGAGGCCGCGCAAGGTCAAAAACTTGCAAGTAAGTGATTCTGGAGACTTCTTGAGGTTCTAGGAGGCCCTTCAAACTTCTTCCCAAAAAAATTTTTAAGGGTTCTCAGGGGGACCGACCGACCGGCATGATACCATCAATTTCTCACGTGCCACCCCTTGATGGGCTTACTTGGTGTGAGGCCGCTGCTTCGCACGGCAGGACTCGTACTTACCTTTTGTTTTTTGTTTTTGTTTTACTGTAAGACTAAAAATACTGGCAGGTGGAGTGTAGTCTCATTCCCAAAATGAGATAAATGAAGAAGTGTTGGCTAGAATGTGCAAGGGCAAGGAAAGGCATACTTCTGCAGTAGGACTCTGGGACTCTGGGATTCCAACTTCCAGGTCGAAAGCCTAGCTCTTAGGCAGACCCCCGCAAGATAATCAAATCATGAACCCATGAAATTGCCACAAACTTCAAAAGTGCGATGAAAGGACGTGCGACGTCGAGTCGTCGACACAAAAGTGCTGAAATGATTAAATCTGAACAATGCAGTTGCCCCGTAGCACCTCGTTGCGAGGACTTCCGTCGTGCTGTTCTGGAGAAATTTTGATCAAGAAGCAAGAAAAAGGGACATGTTCCAGATCACTGCAGAGCCAAACAGAGGACGACGCGCGACCGTTGCAGGAAGAGAAAGCGGGGGTCGGATTTCGGGGCCGAACGACATCAGGGGATGTTGATCGCGGCTGTGCAGCGATCCCTTCCACCAAACCAACATCCACGCTCGGACTGGGCCCATCCCGACTGATCGGAGTTCGTACCTGGGGCCGATGGATACGAGACTCACAACTCATCGACCAAATTGACCATCTTTCCGCGCTTTCCCCCCGACTTTTGTTGTTGCCCCTTCAGGATTCGCAGGTCGCTCCTCCCAGCTTCTCATTCATCTTGAAAGATCACACCTCAAGGACTGCAGCACCGACTCACCCACGTACAGCTTGGAGGCCCTCCTCGTCCTCATTGTATACTTAATGCCCCCCCCGCCTCGGCTTATCTCGCTTCACGATCAGCCTCTGAGTTTTTTTCAGCCTCCGACTCGGACTTTCAACCTCATCCTGTCGTTTCTGCTCTGGGCCAACCAGTTTTCTGTCAGATTGAATTTTACTCGCTGTCGTGTTCTCGGAAATATGCGGTAGCTGCACCCCTGTCGAGTCGGATTAACTCGGTTCCCGGGTTCCCGGAATTCTCACCGGTTCCTGAGATTCGAGTCTCTGCCCAAATTTCTCAACAGCCTGTGTGGTCACATTCCCGCCATAAAGCATTACATTGCTCATGTGTATTGGGTGTCAGATCGGCGCGGCTTCGCACCCGTCACGCTCTCCACCACCGCAATCGGCGAGTCTCACTCCGCCTTCCCCCGCCTTCCTTCGTCCGCAGTCATCCGATAACCAAGGGATGACGGCGCCCAGCCCACCCGCCCTCTTACCCCGTCGCCTGATTCTTCATCTCTTCTCTTCCCCGTCGTGGAATAAATCGCTAAAGTCAAACCCCACAGTTATTTTGGGTAAGCACGGCTCCGATCGCGAAGCTTAAAATTATGAGCTGACTGACGGGCCGAGTTCTTGGCGAAATTTACAGAGAGAGTAAGCACGTCCCCACCCTTCTTACCTTACCATCCTCTGTGGTCGAACACGTGGCTAAATGCACGCTCCGCTTGGCTGGCTGGCTGGGAAATTGCCTTTGGCTGTTTGTCTCATCTCGTATTTTTGCGACTGCGGCGAAATTCTCGCTTTGCTACTTGGCGTTTGGACGGCGACACTTTGTCTCGTATTGCCAGAGGGAGTGTGGCATATCGCAGAGCATGGCTGGATTCCCGCATTTCTCATTTGGCAGGTTGGCGTGTTTGCCTCCCTGGGCGTTGGGCACGCGCTGCTCCATACACTTTTATCTTACCGATTCCTTGTCTTCCCACCCTGCCATTTCCTCCTCCTCTTCCCGGTTTGCTTCCACCCGATACCTTACCTGCCGCATTTTCTCTTCTTTGATGCGTGGTCTTGACCCGGCAAACTCCTGGTGTCTATGCGACGGGCGCCCGTTGATCCCGTGGCTTGTCCAGACCCAGACCCCACACACCTACGAGCCCGCGATATTTGTTCGTCTCTTCCCTTCTCTCTTGCCTCTCAGTCCACTTGCTTCCACCTCACACAGGATAATCCCACAATCCCTCTGTGCGGTACGGCATCCGCATCGGCACCGCGTGCGCACCTTTCGTCTTGAGGCTCATGTACCTCTTCGCGTCCGTGGCGTAGTCGATCGCGAAGCTGCTGGACGCGGTGCTGGCGACGCATGATGGGGAGCGGTATCGGAAGGTGCGTTTGTTTTCTGGACGCAAGAATGCAGGGGTGCGATTTGTCGACATGGGCGGTGGGCGGCGCGGGGACACTAAGACCTGGTCTGGGCGTCTCCCGACGGAGCTGCGTGTCCCAGGCCGGCCCAAGGCGAGGCAAGGCACGAGTGCAGCACTGATCTATCTTCTGTTCTCCTTTATTCCTCCCTGTTTACTGTCCGTCCGTCCCTTTCCATCTTACTTACTCGCCCGAACAAACCGCAGGCTGAACTCAAGTCCTTCCTCCAATTCCACCGCACGGGCGAGGAGCCGCTGCGCGACAACGAGACAACGAGATCGGCATCCTGAACGGCATGCTGGAGCTCAGTATGAAACATGTGGAAGAGATTATGATGCCGATGGCGGTGAGTGCTCCCTGACTTTCCGACCCACTCCCTACACCTTTCTTTGATTGATCTTCTCGCCTTATAGTCGTTGCCTATTTTCCATTCTACATTCGTTTGGGCATCAACTCTTCTGTTCCGCTTTCTCCTTCCTTCCGTATGCCGCAACCTTCTCGGCATCTTCTGAATTTCGATCCTTCCTATTGCTTGCCCTTCCTACCTACTCGATTGATCATACCCTCCGCCCCGCCTGTATCCCTGCATGATTTTTCCTCCCATTTATTATATTTCATTAGATTCCTCTCTTCACTGTTGTTGCTCCTTTTTGCCGTTCCATCATTCATCTTCTCTTCCCTCCCTTTCATCACTCGGTTCGAGTCCATGTTGACCGACGTAACTTATTTCTCCCCACTATTTCTCCCCAGAGGACGTTGTAACTCTCTCCGCCTCTGCACTACTCTCTCTCGAGCTCGTCGACACGCTCTTCCTCTCGGGGTATTCGCGCTTCCCGGTGCACTACCGGAAGGACCCGGCGCGTGTGGGGCTTTTGTGGCTTAAGAGGTGCGTTGTCTTGAATGTTTTTATATTCGTCGAGTGGGGTTTTATCATCACTACACTTCGGGAAGTTGAGGCATAGCAAGAGATCGGGAGGGAGAGGAGGGGTCAAGGACTGTGCGTGGGGATTGGTCGCAGGGACACGACTGAAATCCTCGAGTTGACTTCGGATCTGGAGAGGCTACGCATGACGAGCTTCCCTCAGTTTTTCCTGTCGCGTTTCACATACTGATTCGTCTCTGTGTTGCAGCCAAACAGGTCGCGCGCACCTCCTCCTCATCAGCCGGACGCCCAGAAAGCCGGGGAGCGGGATAGGGATCATTACGCTTGAGGATGTGTTGTCCCCTTCTCTGGAAGTGTTGCTGTTTTGATTAATGTCATCATCGCCCACGATCCTCTTTTCCTTCTAAGCTAATGCGTCCCCGAAGATATAATTGAAATCCTCTCCAAGGAGATTGGACAAAGTGAGCAAGGCAAAGGCGAAGCGGAACATGACCGCGGCTGTTATGGGGGGTGCGGCGTGGTGTTGTCTTTTAGTTTTATCGCCTTCTCTTTTTTCTACATCCGGATTGATGTGTTCGGACCTGAGCCGGATTGTTGGCGGGTATTTCCCGATACTGCGGGGTCTTCTGTATTATCTTACCGTCCTGGCATTTGCTTTTCTTCCCCCTCCCCCGGTTTCTCGAATGCATCCTTCTTGACCCTCCTCCATTCTCGTCCCCAAATCTTCATACCTTCCGTGGATCCTCCATCAATTGCAATCAACTTACACTACTCCATTCCTTCCTCCCATCCATTTTTTGCGTTCCTTGCTGACGAACCCACCCAGCATCGTCGAATGCCAACGCAATTGCCTCGTGGGCACGCTCCATGCGCTCCGGCGCCTCGTGCCCTTTCTCGGCCATCACCATCCGGGATGAAGGAGAGCAAGATGGGGAGCGTGCGCCGCTGAGGCTCAGTTCAGGTCAGGATTGGCGGGGAGGGTATGTGACAGGCAACAACGATGCTTCTTTGCCTACGGGGGTCGAAGAGGAAGAGGAGGGGAGGAGTGCTTGAAGCAGAGGAGGAGGGATCAACAAAGTGGTATTTATCTCCCTGTTTCTGGTTGAATGCCTCACTTTCCTTTGTTTTTGTTTTGTGCTTCTCTCTTTTTCGATATTTTTTATTGTACATAGATTCAATATTGCGTGTTTTTTGTGGATGGAGAGAAAAGGACATTAATGATCTTGGATTCAAGGTGATGAAACAGGGGTTGTACAAGCAGGCTTTCGGCAGGCCAAATGGACATTTAAGCAACGATTCGAGCCAAGATGGGAAGTCTGAGGACTCAGGAGGGATTTTTGAATCTTTTTGGACAAGGATAAGCGGTTGGATCAAGTTTGATTAGCAGCAAACTAAAATCATCGGCGGGGATCAAAACACACTCAACAAGGATGCACAGCCTTTTCAGGTACTTCCACCACAACGAACAAGGCCCGAAGCCCTGCAGTCAAGTGAGTGGGTGCTCATTCAGAGTAGAAAAATTGCAAATTCAATATGGTACTGCAGTTGAGTCTACAGTGATCACCAATTAAGCACCAGAAAGCAATTTTTGAATTTGCATGCTGACAGCAGCAAATGCACATCGCGCCAGGACTCGGGAGCATCACCATTGTGCTTCTGGGGTAAGAAAACATTGCAGGCATGTTAAATGGGAGCCTTCCACGATGCGCACACTTGTACATAACAAGGATATTTTATTACCATGATTCCGGCAGGCATCTCAACACCGATGGTACAGACATCATAGAGGAGGTTGAATTGGATTTTAGGACTCTAAATACATGCCAGTGAATTTTTACAGCACTCTAGAACCAATGGAGCACATACAGTAATGAAATAACAGATTGTGTTGGAAAGGGATGTAAACTGTGTTGGAACATTGGATCCAGTCGCACCAGAACCATCTGGAACACGGATTAGAGATAGGAAAGGGAGTGTGGCTGGGTTCGTTTGAGTGATGCAGTGCAACAGCATGCCAGTATTTAGCAAACTCTTCTTTTGTGTATTTGGCTTACCATTCAGCACAGAGGCACCAGAAAGTTCCAAAAAACTGGTTAATCATGATTCTATACATCCAGAGTATCCAGGTAAATATTTCCAGGTGCCCCCCAGTCCTTGGTTGTGATACAATGTGCTTTGGTTGTTACAGCACTGATTCTGTACTCCTCAGTTCAAAATGAACCATATTGGGTGATCCTGGTTCAAAATTTGAGCAGATAGTCAAATACTAGATATTTTTGGTTGCATGCAGTGACCTGGTGAGATTGAACAAAAAACAAAGAAAAAAAGAAAGGAATTGACACGGCAGATTCGAACCGGCGCCATCTTTTTGGATTACATCATCACTAAATTCATTAGATCGGGCTCTTAAAAAGACTTCAAAAATCTAATACCCACAGCCACTATTTCGTTCCACGGATAGACGCACTGACTTTCCGACAGCTCACCAAAAACCCGGTGTTGATTGATGAAAAGAACGAGTACATAAAGTACTCGTAATTTAAAGGGGACAAGTAAACACGGCATGAAACAGCACACATGCATAAGAATGCGCCATTTTCTGTGTTTGCTTCCATAGATTTTCTGATGCTTCCACCAAATTAACATGAGTACTTGCTACATAGCGCACCAAGAAAACCCCAAGCTTCAAAAGATGCACGGCCTTCGGACTCTGAAAGTCTCAGTCAGACGAGGCCAAAGGCCAAGGGCGGCACAATCCGCTCAACGATGCGATGCGCACCCTGGACACGGCGGCGCACAACGTTGAACATCTCGTTCTCCACCTGAACATTTGAAACCCGGATGAGCTGTTTCTATTTCATGGGATCTATGTTCGTTTTAAAACATCTCGGGGAGGACCGCCCGGTATGGCGGTCAAAGTGCACTTTTAATATTCCTCTACAAACTTTGCAAATTTTGTGTATTACTCTATATAGATTGTGAAAATAACCACTTTCCTCTACTTTTGACCTGCCAAGTTTGGCCAAAATAGAGAGAGGAAACAACGCACATTTCCTCTCTCTACATTAGTTGGTTTGTGAGTTTCTCTACATTCATTGACAGATTCGTGATCTCTACATACGTTATCGTTCATTTCGCTATACAAACTTAATGACTCGCAATTTCCTCTCTCTATACTTGTTTTTTGGTCAATTTTTTCCTTCTCTCTCTATTGTATGCCCAGCTGCAAGCTGAGGCTGAAACTATACCAAGATGCCGCTGACTCTCGGTTTGACAGCCGCAGTAGTCTGAGCACTATACACCAGCGGATCACAGTCGGCAAATATGATCCGATCCCCGTTGACGGCAGGGTTTGTCCTGACTAGATTGGATAACACTTCCTCTGAGAGCCTGGTGAAGCGGTTGCTCACTTGAGGCGCCATTGGAGACGCAACTGCTCATCAACCAAAGTGTTGCCATCAACGGGTCAGATCATATCAGATTTGCTGCCTGTGATCCGCTGATTGTGTAGGGCTCAGACCACTGCGGCTGTCGAATCGAGAGTCAGCGGCCATCTTGATATAGTTTCAGCCTCAGCTTGCAGTTGGGCATACAATGGAGAGAGAAGAAAAATTTTGACCAAAAAGAAAAGTATAGAGGAAATTGCGAGTCAGTAAGTTTGTGTATGTAGAGATCATGAACCTGTCAACGAATGTAGAGAAACCCACAAACCGGCTAATGCAGAGAGAGGAAATGTGTGTTGTTTCCTCTCTATTTGGCCAAACTTGGGAGGTCAAAAGTAGAGGAAAGTGGGTAATTTTCACAATATATATAGAGGAAAACATAAAATTTGCAAAGTTTGTAGAGGAATATTAAAAGTGCACTTTGACCGCCATAGCCCCGGCCTTGCGGGATGTTGTTGTCCGGATTGTATTGGGCTACAACTATTCGGCTCTGCAACACGGGATTCGATATCTCGAGGCAGTGTTTTATCGGCTCCACGAAATAGGGATGTTGACGGTGTTGCAGGGCTATGGCCTGGGAGGCGGATTCTGAAAGAGGGTTGGTGGCCGGTCGATTTTAGAGTAGGAGGAATAGGATTATGAGCCAGAGAATCAGGGTATCGGTAGGGTCGATGAATCCGTGGTATAAAAGAGTATCAATAGGGTTGTAAAAAATGGTCGTGAGAGCGCGAAGGCGTAAAATCGATGTTCCGTGGGGATTAGCACGCCGAAGTGCGTACTGCGTGGGTTTGTAGTTGACGTGGGGCGACGAATAAAACACGAAGTTTGGGCACTAGCCCACACTGCCTCGCACGGATGAGGGGTAAGACGTAGGGTAATGATTTGCTGGCACCGTTGGTGCGTATTTACAGTACAAACAATGAGGTAACTAAAAATATAAATAGAAACAGGGAAGAACCGAAACCAGCGTGTGGTTGAATTTCCACATGCCGGCCATACGACTCTGCAACAACGGTCGCCACCGGGTCAGAAGGATGAATGAGATTTGCGTGGACGATGATGAACTTGCCATAGGTCCAGTACAACTCGTCGCCTCAGAAAGTATCTGGAGCAATATTCTGTTCTCCAACTGCTTCAAGCGAGCTCTATGCATGTGATAGAATATATCTAGCGAGCAAGATACAGTGGAAGCCAACCAAGGGTCAATATTTCCTACGCTCAAAGTTGGCCAATCCTCTACGACAAAGCTCAAGCAGCGATTCCAGAACGTCCCGTCCTCACTGGTTGAACAGAGACTCCTCGACACAGATCCTCACTTCCCGGAGCACCGACATTCGGGGCAGTGGAAGGGCCGGCGACACCGGGCGGAAAATATGGCGGACACAGCTCGTCTGACAGCCCCGAACGTCCAGGAAGAGGTTCTTGACGCTCGCCAGGACACTAGATATGACATGGCTCATGGTCTGGAGCATCCGTCCGATCATGCTGGGACCATCGCGTTCGTACCTCAGGTCGTCGAAATCGTCAGCGAAGAAATTTCAGCTCGCGCAGGTGTGGCGTGTTCTCGTTGGTGTGGAATTATCCAATTTGGTGAGTAGACCGCGCCGACGCGAGGAATCCAGGGTTTGATGGTGTATGTGAGTGAGCTCGGAGAGTACGGAGGGGAATGGGGGCATCTGCTCCAGAGAACCTATGAAATAGCGGTTATACTCGTCGAGCCTTGTCAATGAAAGGATCCGCACGAAGTTCACCAAGTGTGGGTAGCAGTTTGATCATATGACGATGCTATTGCGCATGCATTTGGATTTCTGAGAACATTCGATGCTGACTGCTGCTTTGAAATGCATGAGACGTCGGCGCTAGAGGTGAGCGATCTTCCATCTGCGTTTTCAATGATCATGTTGACGAGCTCTTGCGCTAGGGATCAAGGCCGGTGTAGTAGAGGACGGACGCCATCTGGGATAACGCGTGGATGAAGCTGATGGGTGCGAGGACAAGCACTGTGATGGTCAGAGTCAAGGAGGATGGTGGGCTTAAGCTTCTGAAAAAAATCAAGTAGATAATCCTCACGTACGAGGACTTGATGGCTTCTACGTTTGCGGGGGTTCGCCAAGGTGGCGTAGTCGACCTCGGTATACATGCACGCGGAGGCGGAAGTCAGAAAGGTAAACAATGTAACAAAGAATACCGCTACTTAGCTCCGGCTCCTGGCGGCTTAAGATGTCGACGGACATAGTGTTGAATTAAGACCCGTAGAGATAGTACCAAAAGGAAATGGATAATATTACACAACCGCGTCGGTACGCGGTACAGGGGACGATGGAAAAGGACAACAGCTCGACAGAAGAAGCAAATTAGTTTTGAGGCACTTGGATTGTAGACTTGATTGAACCTTTGACATTTCAAGCCAAACTTCAATGAGGTTTTGGGAAAACAAAGTGTCAATGCATTATTTGACATAGTGATTCCACAGATAGATATATGATCAACGGCGTACAGGAAGCTGAACCACAGGGCCCAGAGAGAGGGAGAAAGAAGGGCAGTACGGACTAAACCCTTGAAAAAAAAAAAAAAAGACGCAGCGTTCCGTAGACGTAAAACGACCTAGTAAAAGGAGAGTGAAAAAAAATTGGGATTTCAAAACACACATGGAAATCACATGGCGAAATAGTGCGCACACGGAGTTCAGGATGGCGGTCAAAGAGAGACGGGGGTATCGCCCCAGCGCTCGAGGAGATGCGAGCCACACGCAGTGTGCGGAAGGCTACGAAGCAGAAAGAAAACGAAAAAAAAGGAAGGGAATAAATGAAAGCGCCGCTGGGTAGCACACCAACGAAGTCGCAGACACAAAGAGCGCCTGCGAGGGTGGGCACCCGTACGCTGAACAGGACCCGGTAAATTGTGTATCTGAGCCTCACATCACCTAGCGCATCGTCAGACACTGGAAAGGCGCAGCGGGGCTCGCTCTCCTCTTCACAAGCGCCTCCCCCGGTCGATCCTCTCCACTCCTCAGTTCTAGCCCCGCATACACACAAGACGAGTGTGCACTCTCGACTGCCGCATGCCGCGCGAGGTAAAAGCATCATTCTCCGTACCACAGACGTGCGTGGGCTACCTCGCCCCCTCGGTTCCAGCAGCACTTTCGATGCCTTGGTGAAGAAAGTGAGAGTCGCCCGCGCAGCGCCGGCAATGGACGGTTGACGGCGATGAGATGTACGCGCCGTCGTAGGCGCGCGCTACGGCGAGCCGAGGGTGGGAAAAGAGAGCATCAGGGGGGTGTTGGCGGGATCTCGGGATACAATTCATCTGGATGGATGAACACGACTGCTGGATGCGAATGAAGAGGTGGGCGCGGGGTGGGCCACGAACATGCATGGATGAGCACGAGGATACCCAGCTGGAGGCAGAGAGCAACCTCGGTACACATGCACCTGCGACTTTCCGCGTCATCTGCGCCCCTCCACCCACAAATATGCAGGCGCGAGAGAAGAAAGAGGATGAAAAGTACTCACCGCATAAGATAGATTTCAAACGCATACGGCCCAACCCATTGCCGCGAGAGCTCACTCTCCTGTCCTTCTCCTACCCACCGTGTCTTATCTTGACCATAATTTTGCCGCCGTCCAGGAGCGTGCCATTACGGCAGCCGCCATCGCAATGGTCGAAGTCGCAATCGGGAAGGTAACGGGGAGCCAACGTGGAGAGCGTACGCAATGGAGCGTATCGGTGTGGATCATGGAGATTATAAGGTAGATGAGAATCGAAGGATGACAGACTGAGACAAGAAAAGGGAGACGCACGGTGTCTGCCACGTGTGCCACCTATCGCAAGACAAGCGTTTTCGAGCAGGTTCCAAAGGCCGATTGAGAGTCTTATTGTGGCCGCGATGGCGAAACGAACCGGCAACGCGAGAATCGAAAGCAGACAGTCGAGCGCCGAATGCAATCACAAAAAGTTCTCATCAACGGGACACGTGCCCAGCTTGCTCTTTCTCCACATTGACAACCTCTTTCCTACATGATGGCAAGAGAGCCCGGCAAGCGGCGGGTCACAAACAGGATGAGTAACAGTTGAAATTATGAGGGGCTGTCAGAAGTTCATTTTGCACGCGCGCAGTTTGAGGATGCTCAAGATCTTCGACCCGAATATTATCCGTCTGATTAACAGCGATGAGATCTAGCGCGTCATTCACTTTGCTAGCCAGGAGCTCTAGAAGTGTCCTTGGATGCAGAAGAAGATCCCCCTTGGTGATAAGGATGTTTTTTTTCTGCCTCAACCCGTACGCAAAGACTATTTGCAGCCTTGAGATCCGTGTGTGCCTTCTATCCGCGTATATCTTCTTGTAATACCAACAGTGCGAATATTTACAGTATCGCAGAAGTGCCTGAAGAATGAAGTTATCGGTCGTTAACAGTGTTCATGAAATGATGTTACAGCGCCGTTGATTTGAGGGTCGAGATACTATAGATTACATTGGCGGATACAAATTAGAAGGGTCAAGAAAAGTAGCTAATTATGTACCATCGCTGGTTTCATCGCCCTTGTCTTTTCCTTGACCGGTGTCGTTACGTTTCTGGGCATTGCCATCTGGTTCCCTTGCTGGCTCTGCGCTTTGGGATGTTTGAAATGAGCCTATATATGATGTTAGATTAGATGTTACGCACTCTGAAAAAACATTGGAAGGTCCGGGCGAAGAGATCGGTGTGGTGAAGTAACAGACTGTGTGCTGCTCTTGAGCATGGATCTGTTCAGCGGACAGGATCGGTGCCCTGAATGGTTTGAATGGACTCGGAGGTTTAAGTTGGGCTGCACGGAGGATGATGACTTAGTTGATGATTCCTGGGAGAAGGAAATGAAGTGACAAATAAGCGGAAATTGGAGGTGGAATTTTGTACCTGAAAAGGAATCGGTACCTCCAAAACTCCGGTGTTCAATGCCAAAGTAACA
The DNA here is from genome assembly GCA_029378375.1 of Mycena olivaceomarginata. Classification (NCBI taxonomy): domain Eukaryota; kingdom Fungi; phylum Basidiomycota; class Agaricomycetes; order Agaricales; family Mycenaceae; genus Mycena; species Mycena olivaceomarginata. The sequence goes on along the minus strand of JARKIC010002018.1, from coordinate 59,722 downwards.
TTCAATCAGGGCTCCGGGAAGTTTCAATTCAATAGCTTCGGGGGCGAGACGGGTTCTATCAACATCCCATACGACAAAATCACGGATGACGTGGGATTCAGCAAGTTGTTTGACAGTGTCAAGGCATTCGGTAGGGACAGGTAGGTCTATCATATCTACGGATGGGGCTGATATGAAATTAGGAGGATAATAACTCGCAGTTTAGGACATCAGGATTGTCTTTGAATGTTGGGGTAAATCATGTTCAGAAGCAACGGTAACAATGGCTGAGTAGAAGATGGATCAGTCTTATAGCAAACACGATCATGTTGTTGGCCGACCGACTGATTACGCAATCAGGTGGCTGTGCTCACTGGCGTTTCTTTCCTTCGTACCACAATGAATACAACATGAATATATGTAAAACACTCTGTGCAGCTTTATGAAGTGAGATGGATGATATCCTCCAGCAAGATTTAAGTGTTTTGGCTAGCCAATCCTTCAATCCATGATCTAGCAAAAAAATGATTAGATAAGCTGTTGTTCACAAATCTATCTGATATCATCACAATAGCTGCACCAATCGCTTAGGTGTAAGGGAAGGTTTGTCTCATTAGAAGGACCTCTACATGCTCAAATATTTGCAGAATTATTGCCTGAGAAGGTGTCCACCGAGAGCAAGGCCGCAAAAAATTGATGGGTCGGCCAACAAGATGGTTGTGTTTGCTAACAGACTCTATATTGATACTTAATTACTTGTTGTCATCAATATAGAGTATCTGTTACAGAGACTAGAGATGGATGGTTGATTGAGAACATTGTCTAGCATAAAACACAGAGTAGATATCTTTTGCTCGTCCTAGACAAAATTTGTGGGGCAAGGAGGAGGAGGAGGTTCTGTGAAATAAATGAAAAGGTAAGAAAGGAGAGAATACCACCCGAGAATTATCAACCCTCGTCTAGAAACTGTAACGGACCTATATCAATGTCATTCACACAAGACTGTGCAATTTTGTAGACTTTGTGACATTTTTGAGGATGTGCAGGAACAGTAATGAAGTCGTCTGTCCGACGTTTATATGACTCGGAGTTGATGCTGTCGACATTGGTGCAGCGGTTAGAGCAGAAGCAGTGTAACTTTAATGTATCATATTTGGTCCATAGCTCCAAATGGTAATAAATGTAAGTCACGTGGGCCGATTGTAACATTCTCGGTCCTCCCCCCTTTGAAACCCCCCAAATGATGGGCGCAGGCCAGCGAGCGGCGGGTCACAAACAGGAAAACTGGGAGACGTCTGCATTTCAGACATGCCGAGAGCTCAATGTTCGCTCGGCCGGCGCTTGCGCACCGACCAGCTCACATTGAGGTTTGTGTGGCTGAAAGATGTGCTCCGGAAAGAAGACGGGGATTGCCCCGGGGCCGTCCGATTTACATTAGCTCCAAATGGTAATACTTAAATGCAAGTCATGTGACGTATTTGCGACATTCTCGGTCCTCCCCCCTCAGACTCCCCCCAAATAGGCACATACAGGATAAATCCTGTTTGTGAATAGGCACATACAGAACAAGTTTTGTTTGTGAATATCTGGCTCTGCGAGTACAATCCTAGTCTGTCGCTTATCGCTCTCTAACTTCGAAGCTGGATAGCACGTTTCTCCGGTCCTCTTTCAGACCGCTCTGTTTCTGGTCTCAGATTCCGAATCCTTTGGAATCCATTCCGTTTTGATTCCATTCGATCTTGAATCGTAGAATCCTCCAAAGTCTTTCAGGAAGGATCTCTGCTGGAACTTTTAGACATCTCTCCTTGACTGTAGGTGCTTTATACAATCGGTGAAGTAGGGGGATGTGCCCGGTGGGAGGTTCGATGCGAGGGTCGGTGGTCTGGTAGCAGTCGAGTGGATGATGGAAATGAAATATGGGGCTTGATCCCGAGCCGTAGATTGCGAAATGAGCGAGGGAGGAGAGTAGGGGATTCCAAAAAATGGTGTATAATGAGTGCGAGTGAGGATCGTGAAGAAATGGCGTTGTTGGTGGCTAGAAGCCCACTGACGGCTTTCCAAAGAGGAAGGGGCGAGGTGCGTCGATGCAGCCTCTAAGCGCTTGCCTTGCACTGGCCGTGAGGATGGTGGTACGATGATAGAATTCCTCCCCGTCTCCCTATTTACGGTACAAATAAATGCTGTAAGGTAAAACGGGGATAAATGTAAAGTGTGTATAAAAGTAGATAGAAAACCGATTTCCACATGCGGGCCCTCCGACCCTACCACATCGGATATCGTGCATCTCGTCTATGTCCTTCACGCTAGCGGCGCTGAGTAAATCTCAAGGCTCGCCAACAGTGTTTCTTGCAGCGCGCTATTTTGTTGCTCATTTATCTCCCCTACTGCACCTCTCTGGCGTAAATTTCACTCTTGCGTTTTCTATGCTTTGGCATTCGATATCACCGAAAGCCGGAGATACTGATTGAAGTCAAAATTCTTGATTACCGACCGTCGAACATCCAGGGTGGCCAATAAAAGTGGCCGCCACCCTGCGAGTTCTGCTGGAATTTCGTGGAAACTGACAATTTATCTAGTGGAACATCCAATGGAAGCCAGGGGATTCCAGTGGAGTTCAGTGGAGTCCAGATTCGTTTGGGCTCCCGCTGGAATCCAGCGAATTCCGGTGGAATTCAATGCATGTTGTACTGGCGGCCATTGTTTGCCGATGCCGATCAGTGCCGATCAGTGTCATTTCCACCCGCCGCCGCGCCGCGTGTATTACTGGTATAAGCCCTGAGTTACTCCCGAGTCCGGGCGCACTTGTTTTGCTGATTAAACAATGATCCACTCCTCCCACCAACTTATTTTCTGCAAATGCCTGACATTTCCAATAATGCAGGCACTATTTGCAGTCTGGACGCAAAACCTTGCGCAAAAGCTCGAGCGATGTGTGGCAGTATCCGTCGTGCACGCTCGGTTCGCACCATTCGTGAAACAGATGTCGGATTTTTGCCTGGTCCATCAATTTGCAAAACTGTCGTCCGAAATTCACTGCCGCGCATCGGAGGAGTATCACGGCTTTCCCTGTGCGTGTCGCGTGGGCGGATTTCGGATCTTCTGTTTATTGTGATGAATCGGCCACGACTCACCTTATATCTCCTCACCAATCCGCCGAGCCAAACTCAATAGCATGCACAGTAGCGAGTTGGTAGCGAGCCTCGCGCTGGTTGTCAAGCGTTCAATAATCTTTTGCACCCTCAACTTTGACCAATCAAATTTTGAATGCTGCTGCACCTTGCTCTCTCGGCCAGACTTTGCATGGCTCTTCCACAACCGAGACTATATAAATATACTGCTTGGTTCAGAATCTTAGCCAAACTACTACTGTCACGGGTACTTCCTGCATCTGCACCAATTCTCACTCATTTTTCTTGCGGTGGCACGCCCTTCACTACTCTCAAGGGCCCTTTGAGTCAGTTGTCAAGATGTGCGCAAGCCTGGTAAGGTAATCTTAGGCGGCTACACAAGAACTCTGAATCGAATGACCAAACAACCGAGTAACCAAAGCATCCACAATCGGATCCAGTTAGAACTTCAACGTACCTCAAAGACAACTGAACGTTTGTCGATAAACCCGCTCACCCGCTCAGGTCTATCGCTCGATGAAAGCTTTCATTAAGAGGATCAGAACATTCCTATCTTGCCTTGAAAAATTCCGGTCAATCTCACGACAATCATCCACATGCGTAGTAGGACAGTTTTCGGCGACTCATGAATGACCAAAGGGATGGGACGCATTGATTCTAGAAGATAGTTCGTATTTTGGAAAGTTGGTGATAGCAGAAAGTGCTCACGGTGTTCTCACCGAACAATTAAAAATCAACACACCGACTCCTTAAAATTTTCTGCAAGCCAATGACGGCTACAATACAGTTCGAACTATAGTGAGGCTACGGTAAATCCAAACCCAGAGGAAAAGTTGAGTACGTACCCAGTGCCGCCCGAATCAAAGAACATCCAACATTTACCGTGCGCTTTACACTATCAGCGTCGCCCACGAGAGGGTTCACTTCCTAGAACACGAATAAGTGAGCGCTGAGTTCAGGTGGACTGCGAACCTACCGCTAAATCCATGGCAACCAACAGTCCAGTCTCCCAGAGCGCCTCGCAGATGTATCGGCCCTCTCTAAATGTGAGTCCCCCGTCAACCTTCGCTTTGGGGTGAGTATCAATCGTGTTTCTCGGAAGCCGGTGTCTCACATACCGGATATACGATCGAAGGAGCCACGAAGGGATCCAACGCATCGATATCGAAACTCAAATGAATGAGTAACTTTCGATCAGGATTGACCTGGTCCAGCGCCATTTCGATGACTTTGCATTTTCCGTATTTATCCACGTCATGCATACTGAAGGCCTTTATTTTATGCTGCTTCATGATGAGCTGCTCGCTGTGGTCGACGTCGCGGAGGCCGATATACACGAGGCGATCTGGCTTCAGAACTGGTTTCACCCAGGCGAATTCGGAGATTTCGCTGTCGAGACCGAGAGGATATAGGACAGTCGACACAGCGACACATCTTTTTAAATCCGACACATGTCAGAAGCTGTCAGAATCAGCGACACAATTTTGAGAATATCCGACACAATCAGAAAGAGCAACACAATTCTGAGAATATCCAACACATTGATGTGCCATTCTGGAAACCCGACACACGGCCACGGATCTGGCTGTTGAACCCGGTTGTGACCTGGTCGTGACTCGTCACTCACTTCCTCCCACCACGTCGGTGCTCATGTATCCCTACTATGAGCTCGAGAGACTGTTGGCGCGGCTTCCGGGCGTCATCTTCGGGCTACAGCTACTCGGAATCTGAAGACATGTGCCCATCCGAGTTCGTGCAAACGGGGAACACCAAATCCAAGAACTGAGATCTCAACTCTCGATTCTTCTTGCGGAGCCAAAGGTCCTTTATTTTCGTATCTCATGCTAGCTTTCCTGAGAAAATTTCAGACCAGTTCCTCGGGCGTTGTTCGTGTTAGACAGAAGAGCACATCCAACGCCTTGAGTACGTTTTATTTATATCTGCCTCCATTTGCTTATCTTCTGTCATTCAAGGTGCTACTCTGAAGGGCAAAGGTCCTGTTGGAGGAGCAGCGGACAATGTGCAGTCTAGATTCAAGGCGAGCTTGTTATTTCTTCACTCAGCCGTAGATGTGGGCGGAGTCAATGTATCATGCACCTACATTAAAGGCGACCTCATTACTATATGTATATGTGAAGTATAAGTGAATAGAAATGTGAGCGAGTGTACGCACGCTCTTCGCTCGGCCATAGATATGGAATGAGGAGTGTCGAGTGGGGACAGGTAGATTTAGCTGTCGCATTATCCGTGCATAGCGTATGTGAGGGATCGCCTCCGCATCGACTTGCTCCGGTATATACTATATTCACTAACATTGGCTCGGCGAGTAGAGGATATATGTAAATGGCCTCAAGATTGTATTTGAGTATTTCTTCGGATCAAAGTTAACGTCGCTTGAGTCGCATCGAGTACACTGCACCGAAATTCACCCCAAAAGGCAACTCTCTCAGGCCTTCATATAAATGATCTGGCTTGGCAACATGGTTCACCCATCTCGTGGTAGGCACCAGAATGTGTATGCTTCTCAGGAGTACATGTAGTATATTGTACGACCCCAGTGCCGTACAGTGTGTCGGGTCTGTTTGGAATCCGGTGTGTCGGAAGTTCTGTACAACCTCGTCATACACGGAAGACAGTGTCGGATGACATGAAATACTGAATGGTGTGTCACTTCTTCTGACGTGTGTCGGATTCGAAAGATGTGTCGCTGTGTCGGGTTTCAGGGAGCCTCCGAGACGAGACCGAGGACGAACGACAATGGCATTCCGTGGATGTTCCCTGGTTATATGATGGTCAAAATATTCAACCGAGTCAGGGAAAGTATATGCACCTGAACTGATGGTGTCGGTGGTGTTGATATTGGTGTGGGCGTCAATGTAGAATACACATGCGTCGGGGTAAGCACTTCAGAAGCCATTAGCCGCTCTCGTGACTGAGTTAATGCACTCACTCGAGTGTTCCGGAAATGGTACCCATGGCGAGCGAGTGGTCTCCACCAAGGGTAACGGGCAGCGCTCCCATCTTTGCATGCTCAGCAACAACTTCCGCAACAGGCTTGGCTGCTTTAGACACCAGTCTTAGTTTCCCGATTTGTAGGTCTGTGGTCGGATTCGGTGCGTCGAATTGGAGGTGACTGTCGAACTTGACTTCCCAACCCAGTTCTGAGAGCTGTTTGGCGAGACCGGCCTGGACAACATGGATGGGGCCTAGCTCTGCACCGGCGCGAGGCTGGTGGGATGAAGAAGCGTCAGATGAGGAACAAAGCCTGAAATGGATGATTCACGTACCCCCACCTCTGTGTAATTATTTGTCCAAGAGTGAAGCACCACTGCAACCAGAAGAAAGACGAGAGACAAACGCACCTGAAAGGACAGCCGACAATCTGGAATTGGAAAGCAAAGAGCCATGCAAGTATGCATAGGAGAAGAAGATTTAGGCACTCACAGAAGTGGTTAATGGAGACGGGAGAAAATGCGACATGCGGAATCCGGGAAAGATATGTTGTCCATCCAAATTTCTATAAAGGTGAGGGACGTGTGAACATTTATTATGACTCGGGCTCCGACGACTGTCGGTGTTCTCACACTTATTCAAGATAAATCCGCAAAGCAGCGCAGCACTCATGTGGCCTGCGGGAGCGTCCCGAGCATAGCCATCAAACAGAATGATGACGGAGTTGGTGATGTTCTCCCGCGCAGCTTTTCACACTCCAGATGGATCCTGACACCAGCACAGACAACCTAAATGCGGCTATCCATTACGGCTCTAGCACCAGTGCACTGATGATTATTGAACTAGTGAGATTGCGGTAGAAAAGACCAGGCACAGTAGCTCTTGGAAGAACGGGTGTTAATAACGGGTGTTAATAGCAGAGGCAGAGTCCACTGAGAACATCCATCCTTCAGTGGCCGAGATGCTATGGCGCTTTAAAGGTGAGTTCAGCCGACAGATTGATCGAGTGGCAGATCCATAGATTCTTCGGCTTCGAAGTCCGGGAGAACTCACTGGACAATAAAAGAAGTCGTAGACTGCATAAGTGGCAGGATTTATGAAAACAAAAGCGCCTGTGTCTGGGAGAATTTGTAGAACGAGAACGGAGCCGCCATGACGGGCATGCTGCCGAGCAGTGGCACCATTGAAGGAGATCTGGAGTACTTTGGGATGCGTGTTCTTCTTGAGCAGTTGGGGTCAAGATGGTTGAGTAGTCAGTATTGAGCGTGTAGACTACTGTCTCAATATGTAGGGGAGCAACCGATTGAGGACCGTGAAATACCCGTTGCCTCCTTTTCAGGCCACCGTGAGCGTGACCGGTGCCTCAGATGGCAACAAGATAAATTTTCTTCCCACAGAAACAGATCAAATACGGGATTTCTAGCACTTATCCAGTGCTTCCCAAAGAGAAATACTAGTTTAATGACTTTCCTGACCTATTCCCAAGGGGGCAAAGGGATTTTGCCACAGCGGTGCTTTTGCCGCATGCAGTGGCAGGGGCAGCGGCACTGCAGCGGCAGTCTGCGGTAGCTGTACTTGCAACACATGTTGAGCTGCTTGGTATCACAGTTATTAGTGGTTTCAAAGGGGTCGGGGCACTCTACTGTACCTAATGTATCCTTTTGCCATTGCCCTGGGTTGAATAAAGTCTTGCCCACAATATTAAGACATGAATTATTTTCGACGCAGCGGCAGTCTGCGGCAGTATGGCGGCACCCAAACACATGCAAACATTGGGCAGCAGCAGTCGGCAACACTCTGCAGCGGCAAAGTTGGCACTTTGCAGTGGCAGTAGGGGTATTTTCAGCGGCACTATGCCGTATGCTGCGGCACTTCTGCAGCTGTCTCACCTAATACTCCCACAGAAGCCCTCTAGTTAGAAGGGGGTAACCCAGGGGTTACCCCCTTCCAACTAGAAGGCATGTTGGCTGTTTTGCCTATGATGCATTAAAAGCTGGAGCAAAGTCGCAATAAAGTCACAATATCTATAAGGTCATGAGAGCTAAGACGAGCTAGCTGCAATAAAGTCAGAATAAAGGCACAATAAAGCTGCAATACAGATGACCTTATATGGAAATGTGGCATCAGACGTAGGCTGCAATAAAGCTGGAGTAAAGTCACAATAAAGTCACAATATTTATAAGGTCATAAGAGCTAAGACAAGCTAGCTGCAATAAAGTCACAATAAAGGCACAGTAAAGCTGCAATACAGATGGCCTTATATGGAAATGTGACCTCAGACGTAAGCTGCAATAAAGCTGCAATAAAGCTGTGATAAAGTCACAATAAATGTAACTGTTTACTTAGGGCTTGAAGGGAATGGTAGCTGCAATAAAGTCACAATAAAGGCACAATAAAGCTGCAATACAGATCACCTTATATAGAGATGTGACCTCAGACGTAAGCTGCAATAAAGCTGCAATAAATGTGACAGTTTACTTGGGGCTCGTAGGGCATGGTAGCTGCAATAAAGTCACAATAATAGCCAGTCATGTCAGTGGGCTTATGTAAAGGCCTGAGACAGTTAACATACAGCCACCATAGCCCTTATCTTTCTCTGCCATCTGGGAGGCATTATCCTGGCTGTTCTTGGCTTGGTCTGGCACCTCTCGGGCATCCCAGACAAGTCTTATGTGAGTCAAAAATAGCCATATTTCACTTGAAACTGATAGCTGCCTGTATTGGGGCAGGATTGATGGGCCCCGGCCATTGCCTTAACATTGATGGGTGTTTGTATTGTGTTTTACAGCTGCTCTACCATTGATGACTGCCCATACTGGGGTTGCAATTCATGGAATACCACAAAAAAGTGCCGCGTCTCGGAAATGTTTTGCATTTTGTGGGCCAATGGGGCTTCTGATGGGAAAATGGTATAGGTGACTCTTGTAGCCCTTGATGAGCTCTACGATCTGAGCATAACTTTCCTTTTTTGGACACTAACACCTTTTGCCCAAAAAGGAAATTTCCGACATCAGCCCTTCCTTAGCTCATAATTGTACCATTTTGGATGATCTAACTATATAGGGATGTTATGCAAACCAAAGTTGTACTCAAACCTATATGCTCAACAACAGTATTCAGCCAAAACTCGGCCAAAACACTTCAAATAAAGCTCAATCTGAGTCATGTACACTGTCTCTTCCCATTCTCAGTGTCTATCACGCACTCAATGGTCTCCTTGGTGCCCTATTCACAAAACAACGAAGAAATGTCATCTGACATATTTCGATTTTATGATCACATAATAACCTGATTTTTGGCTGGGAACTCTTTATATGGTCTGTAATATATGTTTGAAACACCCAGAAGGATCCCTATAACCCTGTGGCATGCTGAATGGGGTGAACAACACCACAACACATGGTCACCCTCAAATCATGGGGTATGGGTGTCCTTGATATCACCTGTGCACCTTTATAGTATATATACATAGGAAGGATCCAAAAGATGTCTTCTGGGATATCTCACATCATAGAGAGGCTCACAATGGGGTGAACATGCAATTTCCTGATATGGCCAAAATGCGATGTTTTTAATGATCCTCACATAATCTATTGCTTGCAGGGTACTCCTATAGCCTAGGGGAGCAAGGTAATACAGTCAGGAGGCATCTATATGGCTTTACCCCCAAGATATTATGGCCAGGAACACAATTGGTCAAATTCGCTATTTTCACCCTATCATTGCACTGTAATAGGCTCCAGTGTGTTCTAGTCAGCTTCAAAGAGCTCAGAAAAACATCCATATATGGTTAGATCATCCAAAACAGTCGAATTATGAGCCAGGGAGGGGCCGATGTAGGGAATTTCCTTTTTGGGTGCAAGGTGTTAGTGTCCCAAAAGGGAAAGTTCGCTATTTTCACCTTATTATGCACTATAATGGGTTGCAACTTGTCCCAGTGACCTTCAAAGCCTAGAGAAACAAATTAATATACTCAGCAGGTATCTATATTGCTGTATCCCCAAGATATCATGGCCAGGAACACAGTTTATCAAATTCGCTATTTTCACCACATTATTACACTATAATAGGGTGCAATTTGGCCAATCACCTTCAAAACCTAGGGGAACAAAGTAATACAGCCAGGATGTATTTATATTGCTGTATCCCCAGGATATCATGGCCAGGAACACAATTTATCAAATTCGCTATTTGCACCCTATTATTGCACTATAATGGGCTCTAATTTGGCCTGGTCAGCTTCAGAGAACTTGGAATAACATCCCTATATAGTTAGATCATCCAAAATGGTACAATTATGAGCTAAGGAAGGGCTGATGTCGGAAATTTCCTTTTTGGGCAAAAGGTGTTAGTGTCCAAAAAAGGAAAGTTATGCTCAGATCGTAGAGCTCATCAAGGGCTACAAGAGTCACCTATACCATTTTCCCATCAGAAGCCCCATTGGCCCACAAAATGCAAAACATTTCCGAGACGCGGCACTTTTTTGTGGTATTCCATGAATTGCAACCCCAGTATGGGCAGTCATCAATGGTAGAGCAGCTGTAAAACACAATACAAACACCCATCAATGTTAAGGCAATGGCCGGGGCCCATCAATCCTGCCCCAATACAGGCAGCTATCAGTTTCAAGTGAAATATGGCTATTTTTGACTCACATAAGACTTGTCTGGGATGCCCGAGAGGTGCCAGACCAAGCCAAGAACAGCCAGGATAATGCCTCCCAGATGGCAGAGAAAGATAAGGGCTATGGTGGCTGTATGTTAACTGTCTCAGGCCTTTACATAAGCCCACTGACATGACCGGCTATTATTGTGACTTTATTGCAGCTACCATGCCCTATGAGCCCCAGGTAAACTGTCACATTTATTGCAGCTTTATTGCAGCTTACGTCTGAGGTCACATCTCTATATAAGGTGATCTGTATTGCAGCTTTATTGTGCCTTTATTGTGACTTTATTGCAGCTACCATTCCCTTCAAGCCCTAAGTAAACAGTTACATTTATTGTGACTTTATCACAGCTTTATTGCAGCTTTATTGCAGCTTACGTCTGAGGTCACATTTCCATATAAGGCCATCTGTATTGCAGCTTTACTGTGCCTTTATTGTGACTTTATTGCAGCTAGCTTGTCTTAGCTCTTATGACCTTATAAATATTGTGACTTTATTGCGACTTTACTCCAGCTTTATTGCAGCCTACGTCTGATGCCACATTTCCATATAAGGTCATCTGTATTGCAGCTTTATTGTGCCTTTATTCTGACTTTATTGCAGCTAGCTCGTCTTAGCTCTCATGACCTTATAGATATTGTGACTTTATTGCGACTTTGCTCCAGCTTTTAATGCATCATAGGCAAAACAGCCAACATGCCTTCTAGTTAGAAGGGGGTAACCCCCGGGTTACCCCCTTCTAACTAGAGGGCTTTTGTGGGAGTATTAGGTGAGCTGTCTGCGGCACTCACAAACGGCAACACAGTGGCAATGTAGCTATACAGTGGCAGTTCAATAGCACTTCAGCGGCAGTTTTTCTTTGGTCTGCAGCACTCTATCCTCGACATGCGGCACTATGTAGCGGCACTTTGGCTTGCTTGGACGCTGCGGCAGTACTCTCTCGCTGGTACACACAGACTGGCAAGCACTTCCTTCGCTCACCTTGCCAATGTCCCACCAAACCTACACCGAGTGTTGTCCAAAGACTTTAATCTCAACCTGGTAAGAGAGAGAAAATTTCAGGCGATAGCAGCAACTGACCCAGAGCCTAGGAAATTGAGACCGTATATTACACATCTTTCGAGGTGGGCATGTTGTGAGTACTCCTCTTCCGTCGCAAAATGAATTTGATGAGCCATCTGCAGTCCCCAGACTTTCAACATGCTGTTGGATATAAGTCTCGCCGATGTAATGGTCGCGGGAAAGTCCTGCATTGTCAGGTGCCTCACGTACATTAACTACGACACCAACAAGCCATCGACGGCCATGAACATCTCAACCGGTCCTGCTACGATTACCTTTGGGTTTGGGGGATCCAGTCAAGGGTATACCTTCACAGACACAATGATGTTGGGGCGGTATACCATTTCAAATGCCGCCTTTCATGCGTACACTATCCTCTACTAAGACACCCTTCTGTCAAGCCGTTATCTCAGGAAATGAAGCTGCGTCTCCCGAATTTGGGTTCTGGTTAGCCCACGGCTCTGGGCTGGTTCAGCCGGAACAATCCATACCTGGAGCTGTATTCACCTTCTGAGGAACAAACACATCATTTCATTCAGTGATATCGAATTTCATGAATTGACGGAGGATAATACGGGGTTTTTGTCTCTCAATGTTTCGTGTACGCATTCGGTCTCTACCGACAAACAACCCAGAGAAGGATTTATTGCCTTCTATTCCCCGACGTAAGAATCCGCACCGCAAGCCGACTGGTTGGATTACAAAACCGGTTCAAGTCACGAAGTCCAAGGAAAAGTCTAGGTGATCTTATCTGTTGTGGTTGAGAGTATAGTCGACTCACCCTTTTCTTCGCAGATATCCCGGTTACATCGAGATTGATTCAGATGGCAACAAACTATGATATTATAAAATTAATTTATGCACTGATTGATTATGTTCTACAATGCCCTGTTGAGGTTTTGTTTCAACCACATGTTGCTTCGTGAGGGAAGCAGATACGCCAGTGGGTACACCAACTTCAAGGGGTGAGGTCAAACATGAGGTGCAACCTGCAGGATGCGGCGTACTCTGTGTCAGTTAGAACAAGGTTGAACCACAGTGATAAATTGTGGTGTCCTGCTGTGGCAGTGGAATAACAATTTAGATTGGTAGCTGATGAAGTTACAGCGACTCCAGAGTGGTTGGGTCCCAGCGAGGCGAGGCAGCAGCGGAGGCAGCAGCGAGAACGAAGTTAATTGAACAGCAGTGATGTCCATCACGCTGTCCCATAGTGGTGAGCGAAGTTCATTCAAGCATGGTGGGAAATATAATGTTTAGTAGAAGATAGAGTGCATGGTAGCATGCGGCGGCACCTAGAGGTAACGGCAGACTTGCTGCGGTGCTGCAGCGGTAGCACAGCAGCAGTATGAAAGGGTGCGGCAGTGAAGCGGCAAAGATCAAAGCGGTGCTGCAGCAGTTCCATGGTAACAGTGGCAATTTGCAGCAGCGGCAACAGCAAAGCGGCACTTTCCACCGTGCCCTTCCCAAGGCCAGGAATTCTTTCGGATTTTTTCGAAGCAACCGAGCTCACTGTTACTGTGACAAAGGCAACGTAACGGACGGTCTGTTACCGTGACCATTACTCCCCTACACATAGACACTCCGGAAAATGTAATGTCTTGGTGCTCCTGAAGATGCTCCTGATACCATTAGTATATGAACAAAAATAAGAATACTTGAAATTGTACCTGATATCCAACAAATGTGTAGCACTGGAACTGCAACCTGTATGGGAAGTACAAGAAACAATTCCAGGCCATCCAATATTCCCCAATTCAGCTGCAATTTAGGAGTGACTAATATTGCGACTGATACTTGACATATCAACGTTGATTTACGTGCATCCGGAGATGCCGTAAAGCCGAATCAGCGCGACTGATATTATCACCTAATTCTTCTCGTATCAGGTCCGCAGCTGATACTGCCGCTGATACGGCTTTACGGCATCTTCGGATGCACGTAAATCAACGCCAATACGTCGAGTATCAGTCGCAATATTAGTCACTCCTAAATTGCGGCTGAAATGGGGAATATCAGATGGCCTGGAACTGTTTCTTGTACTTCCCATACAGGTTGCAGTTCCAGTGCTACATATTTGTTGGATATCAGGTACAATTTCAAGCATTCTTATTTTTGTTCATATACTAATGGTATCAGGAGCATCTTCAGGAGCACCAAGACATCACATTTTCCGGAGTGAGAGACAGTAGGCTGTTTCATGATCAGATTCCATGTGACTGTGAGACGGACCACAACAAGGAGATTGAAAATATGTTTTGTATTCCAGTGCCCAGATACGTAAGGGGGAGCTCGCTAATACAGAGTTCCAGCTATGATTTGTGAATTATGAAGATTTACTACTTTCAATTAACATTGAATACATACTCGCTAAGGTCCATACTATAAGTATCTAACAGAAAACCAAGTCCAGCCCAGTGGGCAGTGTCCTGCTCTAGCATCCTCATTGATGCAGTAACTGGTTTTTGCAACCGGGCCCACCCAAATGATTTCCGGAAAGCTATGCTGCGAAGTGTTTTGACTCTAGAAATAACAACAAAAGACAGGCCAGAAGAGAAATCCTTGTTGCCAATGTCAATTGCTGCTTTTTCAAGAGTAATGTCAGCAACGGCCTCTGGGTCGGCTAAACAGCGAGTAACCCGACGAGAACCCCAACCAGGATAAACCCGATAGACGCTAATAGCTCGTATGTTCCCCCGAGCAGTAGGACCAGTCGTACGGCGTCCTCCCTAGGAGGCCGTATGTCGTAGGTCGGAATGCGAGGCGGAACCCGGAACGAATCGAAGAGGGTGTGATATCCACTCAGGTACAAAACCCGGGGCGTGGATACAACCCGTAGTACGGTGCGAGGGAAGCGGGGCAGGGTGGAGACAATGCCTATGTCAAGCCAAGGTAGAAGCCTGAGATTAGACGAGGTAGAATCTACTGTACATGGAGATTCTACCGTGCTTATATAGGCTTCTAATAAATTAAAGTGATCGCGGTCAGTCGCGATCAGTTCCTGCACCGTAGCATTAAGGAGCATTAATGCTGATGCTCCTGGACTCCTCTGTGTTGGTTTCCGTGGCGTCGGTGGACCTAGGAGACCCGACGTTCGGGTTTCCTAGTCCTAAGTGTCATCGTATCCAGTGGTTCAAACCCCGATCGGGTTTGCAACCACTCCTGTACTCCGTGTACTCTCCTGTGTCAGCCCTTGGTGCGTCCGGGGACTAGAGCCCGTCTGTACGGGTTCCTAGTCTCTAACGTCTTCTGTATTCTGTGGCGCAGACTCCCAGAGTCTGCAGCTTTAGAATCCGAGGCCGGGTTTCAACCGTGAGAAGGTCACGTGGTGGCGTCATGAGAGTCCCGTGCCGCTAAGACGCGTCTGTATCCATACGGACGCGTCGCGCGAAAAAGTAGAACCCGGGCGATTCATGACAAGTAATTCCTTGAATCTTGTGAATTGCAACAGCCCATGCAAGGGTAAGAGGTAACTGTGTCCTTGACAGTGACTTTCCAGTTCTGTCATCTGCAAAATCCTATCATTCTGGGCGCCGCGTCAGCATGGACATATTTCTCCTTCTCCCGTTCTTTGACTCGCTCGGCTGTGGTATATTCTCCATCCAGGCTCTTCTCTGTTTCCTGCCTCCCATCTCGTGGTTGAGCTCTTGCAGTCTTGCCCCATTTATTCTTCAGATGTTCGTTCGCATTTCCGATTCACAGTATCCTTCTCACTGTGCCACAGTATTCTTCTCACTGTGCCGAAAGCCCGCTCAATTTCTCTCACTCTGGCGGTATCCCCGTGGCAAAGATAAAAAGACAGTTTCCGGCGCCTTTGCTGTCACTGCATTTGCCCGCTCCCACTTTGAATTTACGCCCCCAAGTTTCACGGGCAATCCGAATTTCTGCAACTGCCCACTCTCTATTGAATCGTTTTTCTCTTGGCTCTTGAATTCAACCATCCTCAATGTCTTCTTGACAGGTACTCATTCCGAATGTGCCCTCAACCATCTGGTCCTCTGCTCCACTGGAAGTTATCAGATCATTTGTGTCGAGCTCTATCAATCTCTTACCATGGGAGAACTCACATGTCTTTGTGGGATCCTATTCGAACTATTTCAGCTGTCTTCAACCCTATCCCTCGTCGTTTTTGGACAGTTTTGGCACTATTTTGGGAATCCTTAGGATCTACCAATAATATTCTCAAGGGTATTACCAGTCAAATTCACTTGAGAACTGGCACTTTTTTGGGACAGCCTGTTCATTAAGTATGGCCACTTATTGCTTCGTAAATGATCACACTTGCGACCATTCACAACCTTTCGCTCAAATACGCCAGTATTTACTTGTGGTATGCAAATTTCCTTTTGCAAGATCACTCAAATCTGCAAATGTTGCTAGGTTGAGTGTGCCCCCTGTAATTTCTGATCTTTCATTAGTTCTTACAGTGCTGTATTTCCCTGGATCCCTAAGCTTAGATGCAATTTATTCTTCCCTTCACCTCTTAGGCTGCCGGAGCGAAGCGGCGGCACATCTTGTCGTGTGAATCAACTCGTGAGATATCGATTTCGGCCGAAACGAACCGGCGCTGCGTGGCAGCGCCGTCGTGCGAATCAACACGTGACTTAGTACACAAAGCCAAAGACGCCGTTTTCCCACGTGACACGCAAATCGGACCACCTTGATAGATCGGGGTCGCAAGCTCCCCCAAATATCCTTTGGTTGTATGAGTGAAGGAGAGCCTAAAATTGCAAATTGCAGAATGTGGGCAGGGGACATAGCAAGTCGGTGTCCAGAGGAATTTTGGACGACAGGTCGGGATATAGACTGCAATACCATCCAGAGGATGTAGATCGCGTTGTGAAATTGCACCGCCACTCACCGCTTATAGCGTCCGGTGTTTCTGCGGACTGCGATGACTGCGGCGCCCAAGCGGCGCCTTCTAACGGATGGGAGCGCGACTTTCGAACTCGCCACACAGAACTTGAATTTACTGTATATTAATGTTTTTGCTGCCAGGATTCATACTTTGCTCAGTTAAAAGTTAAGGCCGTACGCCGGATGGGATTTAGCGAACTGCGGCGGCATTGCCGGAAAGGCAATGAGAGGGTCATCGGGATGACTTTGTGGAAGTCCGGACTTATCAATACAAACTACCAAGGTACGAGGTTCTTTCGTTTGTAGCGTCTGTCTACGAGAAACTAACTTATCAGCTGCGCATCATATTGCGCCAAGTCACGTAATGTATTTAAACTCCACTCTTCTGCCTCCTCCCTTCTTACTTGGAATCCATCTTGGTTGACCCGCATTTGTGTGCTGTCTTCCTTCGCAACAGTGCGTAGCTTTTCCGCGTCCGAATGCTGCGAGTCTGATGTAATCTCTTGTAAACAGACGCTACAAATATGAAATGCTCGTACCTCGCAGTATTTGTAGGTCTGATGGGATATATAGACAGCGCCAGAACAGCTTCTGCCCAGCAAAGATTCGAAACACCCCCGAAGAAACAGATTACTGTTATTGGTGCCGGTAAGCCTCGCATGCGATCGCAGCGTCGGACTCACTTTCTCTTTGCCAGGGGTCACTGGTTTGACCACTGCTATTACGCTGCAGGAGAAGGGGAAATATCAGGTTACCAACGTGGCCGAAACTTGGCCGAATGATAATCCAAAACCCCACTACGGCGGTAAGTTGCACTCTTCCGCCCGGATATCCAGAGATTTGATCGGGTTTTTGTCCTAGGGAGGTCATCATTGTGCGGCGGCAGGGCCTGAGGACCCTCGCCAGCAGAGTCAGTCCAAGTCAACAACTACTTTATGTGGCGTGTCCCGATGATTTGTCACTGCACAGAAATGGACAAGGACACTTTCAAGGTCTTTTGGGACATGTCGGAAGCGGGGCACGAGGCCGAGAAGGCCTTTATTCGCACTCCGCAATATGAGCACTACTTTGACGACCGCGGCCATCCTCGCGTACTGGAGACCATGCCCGATGTACGTACCGTAAAATATCATTCATTTCTACACTCCTGATTTCTCTTCTTTCAGTTCAGAATCCTACCAAAATCGGAACTCCTCCCAGGCGCAGTCTCTGGGATCAGCTTCACTATCATCAATTTCGGTGTGGATTATGTTTCCACCATTGCCAGTGTTCAATTCATCCACCGCAACGAAATTAGATCCAACCGTGTACCTGCCCTATCTCCACAAACGCTTCCTCGCGGCGGGCGGAAAGCTGGTGCACGGTTCCATCCAGCACATAACGCAAGTCGTCGAAGGTGGCAGCGCGGTCTTCGAGGGACACGCGCCCACCCCACCTGCGGCCGTCATCATGTGTGCGGGCCTCGGCGCGCTCTCTCTCGGTGGCGTGGAAGACAGGACTGTCAGCGCCGCGCGCGGCCAGACGGTGATCTTGCACGCACCGTGGGTCCACTTCGGGGCGACGCGCCGCAAGAGCTGGGACGGCATCTTCTCGTATGGGACTCCTCGCCACGGCGGGAACATCGTGCTCGGTGGGACTCTTACCAACGATGACTGGTACGTACCCGCCCACTGCAGTCTCTCTTTTGTGTTGCCTTGGGGACTGCTCTGATCAGGATGCGAATGAATGTCCAGGTACCCCCTCCCGCGCAGTGAGTCGAAGACCGCGATCCTTGAAAAAGCGCTCGCGCTCTGGCCCGAGATTGCCCCTCCCGACGCGCGCCGTGACGGGCGTGCGCCGACCGTCGGGGATCTATACCCGCTCATCGTGGAGGAAGGCGTAGGCCTGCGTCCGGAGAGAGAAGGGGGGATCAGAATCGAGGCCGAATGGGTCGAGGCGAATGGCGTCAAGGCCCCTGTCGTGTTCCATTATGGGTTCGTAGCAAGATTCGCATTTGCAGATGAGGTATGGAATACTGAATTTTCTGCTTACAGGCACGGTTCATCTGGGTTCGAGTCGTCGTGGGGATCTGCCGCGATGGCTGTGGAGCTGCTGGAAAAGGTGTTGAAAAACGAGACGGGATCGAGCGCTTAAGCCGAAGTCTACTAGCAGACGAGATACAATGAGATACAAAAACAGCGAGGAGATGAGTTGAGCTCGAGAGTGTTTCTGCTATGATAGATCCTGGCGAGCTTGTCCATTGTTCGTCGAGACTGAACAATCTTGTCGGATTTAACCAGCCGATTAGAACCCGGTTCCTTTGTTCCGTAGTTGCGCAGTGAAGTATATATACGAGAAGATATCAGGGATATAGAACTAACAGTACATATGTGGTATATAAATACAGTCATAGTGGCCCAGAAGAAACTCGCATGTACAATCACGATCCGCCTATCCCTCAAGATGCCTCCTCAGTGAGTCCCCGCGCCCAAAGGTACTAGTACATGTGGGGCACGCAACCGGTGGCAAGTCGAGGTGCTTCTCAAGAAAATGCTTCCTCAGCGAACTCGCCTGTATCCACTTGCATTTGCTATCCCACCCGCACGCCCCCTTAGTCTTCGACGCGAAATCCAGCGCGTGTACAACTCTCAAATGGTCGACCAGTGCGGATCGTCGTATCTCGACCGTACACTTCTCCCAGCCGCACCGCACCATCTCCTTGCCTGCGACTTGCGCTTTGCATGCCGCTTTGACCACTTGAGTGATCTCGAGCTTCGTGAGGGTCCTGATACTCGGGCATGGCGCGAGTGGTGCTTGCGTGATGTGGAAGGAGGTGCCTACTTGCCAAGTTCCGTGATGCCTAACGCGAAGGTCCAGCGTCAGCGGTGGTAGCCATCGCACGCAGGCACGAGAGACTCACTGGGAACGGCGTATGTTGCGATGGAGGCGCGCGGGCCCACTGGAGGGCAGCCTGGACGGACCGTCGACAGGCTCCGGGGTCGTTGCGGGCGTAGTGTAGGCCGAATCCACAAAGCGCGATGAGTTTGGGGTCGAGGACCGGGAGGTCGACGGCGTGGAAGGTTGGGAGTACAATTGCGAAACCATGGACAGCTGACGGGATGGGGTGACGGTATGCCGCAAGTGGGCACCGTGTCGCGCGTACGGCGTGGCGGACGGTGGCGGCGGTGGCGGCATCAGCGATGAGGAGTTGCGTCTCGCGAAGGCTGAGGCGTATCGTCCTCCAAGCAGTCTGAAGGGCAGGTGATGAGATGCTGACGATGGGCGAAACAATATAAGATACACACCTCGGGTCAAGGAAAGGCGTCTGGACTGCATTCGTAGCGATGGACGCAAAGTCGCTGGGAAGACACGTTAAGCTCTCCGTAGTTTTTTCAGAATAGCCCTGTGTCACTCACCTCGCATACCAGACGGCTGGTTCTGTCAACAAGGGAGGCGGCCGGGGCGGACTGAAGCCGGTATCTACGAACAGCTCGTCGACGGTGTATGTCCGGCCGTCCATGGACGTGTAGAACACCTCGGGCTGGGCGAAAAAGGCCGGGCTCAAGAAAACCGCATCAGACACAGGAAATGAATATGGGAGTGGAACGACGCACAAGACAGCCTGCTCCTGCTCCTCGAGTCCCGAGTCACCGACATACTCTGCCACTGACGGCATGTAGGTGTTCTGGAGAGCGTCGTTCGCCGTGTGGGACATCTGGAGCGAGCCCTCGGATAGCGGGCTTGAGAAAGAGGGTCAGGTCCAGTACATGAAGGGAAGGAAATAAAGCACGAGAGACCGTGCCGCGCGCTACTGGCGTACTCCCCGGATGGAATGTAGAAGCCGCTCTGACCAACGTCGCTCGTGAGGAACTGAGATGGTGTATAGGACGCATGGCTTGCGACAGACGCGTCAGATTGCTAATGAATGAAAGCACGAGCGCAGCGACGTACGAGCCCTCGCAGTACGCGTAGTCTGCCACCGGGGGTGCGTAAGAGGTGATGTGGAAGATCTGGCTCGGGTGCGCGCTGAGGATCGAAGAGGTTAACGGATGATGGTGAATGGCACGGGTGGCACGACGTACGCGATTTTCGCGGCCTTGGTGGCCGGTGTCTGGCTCACGCCGGCGGTGAATGATTCCGGAGTCTCCAACGGCAGCCACGAGAGTGCTGAAGTGGGTATGGTGCCAGGACTGTGCGGTACGGTGGCAGACGAGTGGCAGTTGTCACTGCTTTGGGATGTCGGACTCCCAGAAGAGAATTAGCTGTTATTGAGAGAGGGAAGAGCTATCAGGGATGCACTCACGTCGCTACCAGACCACGGCCCTCCGCTTCCCCAGACGTGGGGGGGACAGTGGCAGAGGTGGGAGGTACGGGGAACTTCCACAGACACGAGTCGGACATTGCACCAGAGTAGACGGGGTATGGGGTGAGAGGGTATAGATTGGTAAAGATGAGGGTGAGTCCAGATGAGAAACTCAAAGTGAGTCGTACGAAGAAACAAGCGTCCCGTGCCGCGCTTTGGGTCGGTTGCGGTTAAATAGGGCCAAACCTTGCATGACCGCGTCGAATAACGTGACCTTTTGGGACCAACGCTCGTAGTGCGCCGGCATGTGCAGGGCGGCTTCGGTGGGTCTCCATGGAACAAATTCTGGTACATGAACAGTCAAAAAACGGTTGTAATCGCCGAAAATACACCCCTGCGCACTCGTGCCACCATTCCGAAACGCCTTTGGTGATTTTTTCTTGGACTTGGCCATTTGGTTTTTTTAGTTACGTTCACGAACAAACCCAGCATTGCGTACCGTAACAGGAGAACACAATGCGTATGATTGTGTGGTTCTTGTTTAGTCGATGTCTGTCATTCAAGTGTTCAAAGCGAGGAACGAGAAATGAAACAAAAATATTATCTTATTTTGTTTGAAATCGCAGAGAACGAGATGCCGTGAGGTTTCCAGTAGAATACCTTCTGGCGTTGGGGGTGAAGAAGTCCCGGATGAGGATGAAAGCACTAGTTCCGGAGTCCTTGGCTGAGACATTCGTCAACTGAGATGATCCACCAACGAGCTTGAGAAGCTTAGTTTGCGCCCCCAAACAGGCTGCGGTACATAGCACGAAGAATTCGACAGCACGGCATGAAGACTTCCTTCGTCCCATTAGTTCGAACGGACACGAGAACATCCTAAAAAATATCGGCTCTTTTGACGTCTGGGAACGGTAAGACATGCCAAGCAGCCAGTCTGAGCTGAGAAGCTACAAGGCCGAAAGCCCGCTCTTGAGCAAAGAAGGATGGGCTTCCGAGAATTGGAGCAGCGGACTCGAGGATGATTGACTGGAAGCGACGCCGTTCGAGAATGAGCAGATCGGAACCGGGCCCAAAAATGGTACCGGTGGGCGGAGGTGTGGTGTGGGAGTCACCGGTAGCTTGAAAAAGGAGACTCGTAAATGCAAGCACTGATACTTAGAGCGAGCCACCGCCGCCTTTCATCTGAGTACTACATCGATTCAGTTTCTCCGTTCAGTTGAGGGCCAGATATCACAGAAAGCGACTTGAGAACTGTTCTAACAGGACTTTCAGTGATGGTTCAAAAGGATTCGAATCGCAGGCGGAGGATGAGAGGACAAGGGGAGAAAAGAACGTGTCGACGATCCGGAACATCCCGAATCCATCTGATCTTCTTACGTGAAGCATCAATCATTAATATTCTTTCCACACGTCACGACAGCGAAAAAACAACCTACCTACCTACCTCGACTCCTACACCGCCATTCGTGACTAATGTTCTGTCAACCTTTGTACTCTTTTTATTTTTGAAATAAAAAAGAGTACATCCCACGAGCATTTTTAAATGCCATGTTTGACAAGCCACATCAAAATGTTACTACGAGGATCTGCCGACATCCAGGAGATGTTTTTGAACTCAAATGTTCACGTAACATTGTAATAACCTTTGTGAAAGCTTCCTTGGCTATTGACAAAATGTTGTTTTGTGATGTCTCAGTAACATCCGTCACGAATGGCGGTGTACCTACCTACCTGGGCGCGCGTCATCGGTTAACCGGAGGGAAAGGCCCGTCTTTGACCATCAAGCCGAAGCTGCGAGCAGATCGAGAAGCTTTGTCTCCTCTTCATCCAAGAGGTGGGCGGCCGATAAAGCCGAGATATCATGCATCGCTTTGCAGTGCCACAGGAGGCCCATTTTCGATTTCTTGAGGACTGTTCGCTCGATCTCAGTATAGCTCCCTCAGTTCCTGATGGATTGCTAAGTGGAAAAAGTGAACCCCCCATAGACATACACTCTGAATAAGACTGCCGGCTCACTTTCATCGCCCTTTGACTTTAAAAAGTTCTTCAAGTGAATTGATCTCTTGTCGGTCCGAACTGCCCTACGTCATCGCTCCTCAACCAAAAAATCTTTTCTCGCCAGTGTTTTCTGAGTGCGGAGAACGGTCCGTAGGCCTTCGGACCGATCAACCGCTCGCGTGGACCCCCTCCCCCCCCCTTCTTGGATTTCTGAGCATGATATCATCCATTTTCTGTCCGTCCACCTCTTGTCTTCATCCACGGTCAAACTTATGGCGTGCGTGTCATTTCTGCCATACTTTACTTCCGAGGGGTAAATTGAAGCAGGCCACGACTGGTTCCCTTACCTTCAAGTTCGAATAGTCTTCGCCGTTCAGGAGATTCATATCCTCCTCCTCCTCCTCCCTCTTTTTAAAATTACGGGTGTCCGAAGCCTTTTTAAACTCCGCCATCATCTCTAACCTTTTTCGTCGAGCTCTCTGTTTCCACTCATGCCGTGCCTGCCGCGGCCGCGTAAAATCTCATCATCACTCAACGTGTACAGCCTCGGCAAGTCCAGTAAAATGGGTCGTCTTGAGTGCTCAGTCCCTGAGTTGAATTTATTTTGATTAGATTTTGCAGGCACAATCCATCTCTGTTACAGTTCCAGTTCACACCAGAGGAAGGGGATGCGAGGCCGCGAAGCGGCCGAACAGCCGCTTGTGATCTTTGCAAAAATGACCGAATTGCCGACGCATCTGTGATGAAGTTAGAACTGCACAACCCTCCTGCTTCATCGTCAAGGCAGTCTCGCTAGTTTTAGTATTCCCTCCCCACACCCGACCCAATAAACAGGGAGAGTGTTCAGATCATAAAGACCGTCATCAACAGCCATGCTTCTAGCCGAATAAGACGCCGGTTGGAATTTTCGAGATTTTATCCGGTGCTTCTTGTGTTCCGCGGTCCTCCTCGACCGTTGCAACATTCGGGCCCCGCCGCGAGACAGCTGGCAGCACCAGACCCACCGATCACCAGCGGACACCGCATTTCTTGGCCGTCGTCAACCTGAACATCAGTAGTTGACACACGGAGGTAACTTGTGTTTGATCACATCCGTTCGCGTCAAAGCGACGCAGTCTCCGCTTGGTCTCTGCAGGCCCGGGGTTGTCGTTATTTGCTTGCCCTGCTGTCAGATTCAACCTTCATTCTCGCGATATTGTGGATGTAGCTGCTGATATCGGCATTGGTTGCAACTGCGCGCCCGTGTGCTCCGAAGCCGCGGACCTAGATGTGGGTGTCAGAAGAGTCTTTTGCGCGGCTCAAACCCGTAATCTCATCGGGATTCTAAGCATTTCGTTGATATTTCATCAGGATTCAATTGAACTATTGCTCATACTCGCTTCCGGTATGTTGGTTCACTTTTGAGTGGTGAATTTTCGGCCCCTGATCTAGAAACTTGAAACCAACTGCGGTGGCCAGCCTCAATTCCCGTCCAAACTTCGGTATAGATGATTGCGAAGATGTTACGTTGGCATTCCATAGAAATCAACACCGTCAGCATCAATAACTCATTGACGAATAGCAAGGAGGAATATTGGAGTGGGTTGGGCGTTGAACTAGGATCTGGCGGTTGGAAGCATCCTTTGAAAGCTCTCTTCGCGATTTTTATCAAGCCGAGGCCGACCCAATTGACAGTCTCGGCGAAACGGAGGGAAGACTCATTCAAGTGGGGACCCCGAGATGATCGGGTCATATGTGGCCAACATATCCACTCGGCTATTGACGTGATATTGAAGAGCTCATTCCAAAGCAGTGCCAGTCTTTCTCTCTTTCCCGCCGACTCCGCTGGCACCATGGCCTCGATGTCCAACACCGTTCCTCTTCTCACTACACATAACCTTCAACACGAGGATCGCGCCCGCCTCATCCGTTCCACGCGAAAGATTGGCGACGTTGTCGGGGAGATACCGCATGTCGTAGACCCCTCATCGTTCACACCATCGCGCCCCACAAAACAGAAACACGCGAAGCTCCCCCCGAGAGCACTCCCTCCTCCATCGGACGCACGCCCGTTGTTGTATATTCGCGTTCCCGACGCTCCCCCAGACCCCGAGCTCCCGACACCGGCACCCTCCCCCACGCTAACCGTCTCCCTCAACCTCCGCTCTGCAACGGCTAGTGACGACACCACCCGCCGCCGCCGAATGGCAAAGCTCCGGCGCACGCTCGGCGCCAACGTCCCCCACCGACCTCGTCTTTCCCCCAGAAAACACAAACGACATCCGCTACCGGCGGCTGACCTCCCGCACCTTGCCGCAGGCGCCAGACCGCAAGTCGCGCGCGGAGTCCAAGCGGATGAGCATCGCCTCCAACTCGTCGCGCGGGAAACGCGCTTCCCGTGCGCAGACGGAGACGGACCCCATTTCGCGGGGGTGGGTGTGGGTTGGAAAGCGGGAGGATATCCCGGTGGATGTGCAGGCGCGGATAAAACGCTCGCAAATGGACAGTGGATTGCCTTTCGATTGGTCGTCTGTCGACCGATTCCGCAACGTGGGAGGGGGGGGGTCGTCCGACCCTTCAGTTTCGGCGCCCGCTCCACCGAAGGGAGGTGGGATGGAGTGGCGAATGGGCCGGTGCTGCGCAGAATATGGACCAGGTCGTGGAGCAGCTACGGGGTCTCAAAGTCAAGTAACACCCTC
This sequence comes from Mycena olivaceomarginata, assembly GCA_029378375.1. Taxonomy (NCBI): domain Eukaryota; kingdom Fungi; phylum Basidiomycota; class Agaricomycetes; order Agaricales; family Mycenaceae; genus Mycena; species Mycena olivaceomarginata. Next base: position 34,120 of record JARKIC010002018.1, on the reverse strand, counting down.
CGCGTACTCCTATTTCCTATTTTTATTGTCAATCCCATCTGTAAACCTTACATTATTTTTGCTTGTGAAACATCGATATTTTACAAGATCTTGTGCGCAGCCAACTAGTGCATTCGAAGCCTTTGCGGTCAAATTTGTGATTGGTGTTCGTTGTAACGAGTGCTACAACGGAAAATAATGACTCGGCCTCTTCAGAAATAAACTTGAGCGAACGAGGAATTCATTCAACGGACACAAGTACTGATTGCGGACAGAATAATTGTGTTGACACCATTAGAGGGGAAATCAAAAGCCGGTATCAACCCCCAGCTCGACTGTCCTCGTTGGACCAACTCAGCCCTGCGGCGAGTGTCTGGATTTCCGAGTCAACTTCAGTCCACAGAGGATCAAACCGGTCGATCTGGTCTGACAGCTCTTCGCTCTCCGTATCCCCGATGCTCCAATCAGACGTGATCTTCGGGACGTTGGGAAACAGCCCCGATATAAAACGCGCCACCGCAATGGGAGAAGCGGATATCGGGGAAAAGCCGACGTTGACCGCCGTTAATCCGCCCTCATGAAACCGAACAGGACTTTCCGAGTCGTCGGGAGCAGGGACGGCGGCAAAGTCGAGTGTGATTTTGAGAGTTCGGAGGTGGGGGCACTGCGCAAAAGAGCGTAGACATTCGGCGGTAGCCTGGGGGGGCTGCACGGGGAAGGTGACCGACAGACGGAGGCTCTCGATGTGTGGCCATGCACGCGTCATGGCAGATATTGTAGCGTTGTCGAAGTTGAATCCACCGTGGGATGCAATGGAAACCGTGGTAAGGTTGGAGAAGGGGAGGAGCATCCGAAGGGACTGATTGTACATCACACGGTGTTGGTGTTTCCGACTCCAGAAAATCGTCCCAGCGGCCCTGGCTGCCGACTGCAACAGTCGTGAGGGACGAGAGGGAGATTTTCGATGAAATGATGCCAAGAAGATTGTGCGTCTCTGACGCCGTGCTGAGCGAGTTATGAAGAGGGAGATCGAGTGATATCAACTGCAGCGGACCGCACAGCGAAAGGAAATGGGTCATGCAGCCGACATCCACGTGCCAGATGTCCAGTTTGCGCAAAGCCGCAAAAAGTGGAGTATCCAAGGAGTGTCAGTATTTTGTGATGAAGCATACGTCGGGAGGATGCTTCTCAGAGATAGTTTGCAGACGGTGGGAAGACGGCTGAGGTGGTCAAAAGCGTGTTGGTCCAATGAATCGGTGTGGATCGATTCAATATACTGTAGTCCACGGATGAAGACGGATATGGCGTCGAACTGCGATTGCGAGTCTACAGCGGACTTCCGGTTATAACCGGAGATGAGGACATGCCTGAGCCCGGGGCACTGCACAGCGAGGGTAGAGGGCAGGGAAAGAGGGGGGGCCCGACTCGGGAGGATTACTGAGAGACAGGCCTATGAGTCCCGCGCGGTGAAAGAGGCGGATGTATTGGAAATCCTCGTCTTTATACCACCACGTAAGGCTGTGGAGATTGGAAAGGAGGTCATCGAGCATGCATTGGTCCAAGGCCTGAAAAATGGGCGATAATTTTTCGTATGTGACACAATATAGCTCCATGATACGGTAAGCGTATACACGGACTCTGTCCCAATCTGTGGACTGGATGGGACGAAGGAGACGCTGAATCGGTAAAATCAGTCCAGTTATCCAGATTGCCGCGAACGCCCACTGCGTACCGGATTGGGATCTAACACACAGAGATCGCGCGGCAGGCAGTGAATGAGCCTACCTAGCGTAGCGCACCTCCACAAGGAAGTGACGGCAGGATCATAAAAGCCTTTACACGGGCAGCGAGATCCCTCCAAGTCTGGGCAAACCCCGTACGTGGTTCGAGGTGGGAGAATATCATCTCTAAAACATCTTGGATTTCCAGGCAGTAATGCATTCGACGATTTGAAGCCGCTGATATAGCGGTCAAAGACAAGAGCGGAAACGCCGATGGGATCATTGGATCACTGGATCACGAATCGCAAGTGTGACCGTGATGTTATAATTAGGGGAAGTCAGAGTTGGCGATTCAGTGTCGATTCTGAGACGATTCTGGAATCGATTCTGAACCGATTCTGATGCCAGAATCGACCGAGAATCGAAACAGAATCGTTGTTCCTCCTCCGGAGGAGGAACAACATCAGAATCGACTCCAGAATCGATGATTTCGATTCTCAGTCCCAACAAAAACCGACTCTAGCTCGATGCCGGACTCCGAAGTGGACCAGAAGCGAAATCAGAATCGACACCAGAATCGACTCGGAATTCAGTACTCTGACTTCCCCTATTGACTTGCTCTTGTCTACCATCTTGAAAAATCGACGCCATGTCCTTGATCGCCTTTCCAAAAATGGGCGCCCAAATCGGCTTGCTCGGACTTGTGTTAGTAATCGCCCCGTTCCGTGAACCAACCAAGTCATATCCGCTTAAAGATCCTTAGTTCGACTCCGAGTCTCCCAGACTCCGACTCAGTGCCACACTCGGAGAGAGACTAAATTGAACTCGGTCATGGTGCCCCAGGTTCTCGATGGTACATCCCCATCGTACCACCCTTCATGTTTAACCACATTGATAAGGTTACCCGCACTCCGCGTCCTCCGATGACGACCGTATCAGTGTCGTCCGGCGTCCAGGCTCGCATTCCTTGTGCAGACGCCTTGACGATAACGGGTCGACTTCATATAAGTATTACCTAGCGCCATTATTACATCCTCGAACTCATCACGCATCCTGTTCTCGACGGCTATGGTCGCCCAGCGAGACTGAGGGCCGTTCCAATTCAGACGGGCCAATCTCAAGGCTGAAATTCCTGAAGTAAAGGTACGATCATATGCAGCAGCGATTCAATCTCAGTTCAGCGATGCTTGACGCGAAGATGGGCGGACGATTTGACGCCGTTCTATTTCTTTCGTGGCGTTATCCTGGGACAATGCCGTTCACCCGGATCTCAATGACTCGATGATCTCACACCCACTTTCCTGTCGGTATTCGCTTCATCCACCGGTTAACTGCGGCTGCTAATTTCTGAACCACAGTTCTCAATGGCTTGCCAAACCATATCTTCGCCCATGACGCAGAGACCGCGAACAAGCTGATACTGCACCCGGTATACGCTGCAACACGTGCGCGATTACATGGAATACTTGTCCGTCTATTTCTACTTTTCCTCACACTGCGTGGTACTTGTTTGTTTTGTGGCGTTGATGTTTGGTTTACCCGGGTTCGGCCATTCCTCCAGCACTATTTGCTAACCATTTCACTTAGGACGCCGTTGCTGTTTCCTCGACCCAACCGACCGATACCTACAACGCCTCGACCGATTTTTCGAAGCCGTGCAGGCGCCCCACAAGACCAGGAAATAGCGCACCGACAGCATTTATTTCTAGCGGCGCAATATCACCATATCTGACGGCGCTCGACGCCGCCACTTTATGTTTGGGCGCAGGGCGGTTTCAGCGCCTAGCGCATTCACAGGCGCGGTATTCACGCCACTCATGATTGCAATAGGATAAATTAAAAGGTGGGAAGATCAGATGACTTTGCAAAGCTGTAGAGTCTATCCGCGCTACAATACAGTTGAACTTTGCAGTGGGTGTGGAGTCCACGCTTCCACCGCAGTTTTGATACGGTTTCATCCGTAGCACTATTTAAACTGGGTGAGTTACGAGTTTTGTCGACCGCCACTTGCCCAATGTCGCGACACGTTCACTTTGCTTCGGCCAACTCGTTCCAGTCGCCACCGCCGCCCTTGAGCCACTCATTCGCATCGTCGGCGTCCTCTTCTGGCCCATTGACACCACCGCAGCTAGCCCACGCTGGGCCGCTGGGACCAGCCTTTATGCCGGGAGAGTTCTACGTCGAATCGCCAGTGGCGTATAGCCAGGCCCACAGCCTCATCGCCTTCTCGACACGGCCTCCCCTCCGATACGATGTCTCGTTGCATCCCTCCATGATCACCACCTTCTCCTCCGGGGTGTCCTCGGCGGGGTTCCTCGAGCCCGCCGTTTATCCACCCCAAGCAGAAATCACGCTCGCCACCCCGCACCTCCCGTGGCAAATCAGCGTCCCCGCCTCGAACAAGCGATTCGTCACCGTCGCAGATGTGCTCAACACCATCTACCACACGCTCCGCGTGAACGCTACCTCGGCCGAGTTCGAGGCGCTGCGCACGGACAAGCTCATGCGGCAAGTGTCGGCGGAGTACACCAAACGATGCAAGCGGTTGCGTGGGTATCACGGGCACAAGCAGGAGAAGCGCGAGGGAATCAAACGGGTTGATTTTTTGATGGGGTACCACCAGTTCCAAGGGATCGCCCCCAAGGATGGAGTCCCGGGCGTATGGCACCTCACGATCTCGTAAAGCATGAATTCCCGCTCAATTGTATACTGATTCGTTTGTATTTCCGGTGTATTGCTAGCTATGCAGAATGTATCTTACCTACTTACCCAACATCATCGTGCTCCTTACTGTCTAACGCTGATGGGCACTTACATTCCGCCTCAGATCTGATTTCCCGATTTGGGAATTGATCGCGGCAGCGGGGCTTACAATTGATGTCATCAGAGCTTGCCGTTCAACGCCGTCCCGTCAAATTCGCAGCGAGGAACTGTGAGCTAGCTAAAGGCGGGTGGGTGGTAGACTCTTGGGTGAAATATAAAATGTCAAATTCCTGCTCATATTGCAGTTCATTCTAAACAGTGCTTTTGCTGCGCGCTTTTGACGCGGGGAAGGAAGAATACGTGTAGAAAAAAAAGTGCCTTGCAAAAGATTTGAATGCGCAGCAGCAACATAAAGGACTAAAACAGCGATGCATATAAATACTAGACAAACCATGCGATAGATATCCTCCAGGACGCACCGTGTCACGTTACGTTTGTGCCGCGAGACTTTACTTCTGTCGATGCATATTCAAACTGCGTTACGAACCTAATCAACAAGTCCGGTACTCGCATGCCCGTGTGGGGGGAGCGCGCTCTGTGAAATCTTTTGTTGCCGCGTAAGTGAATCCGTATTTGGTGGGCGATGGTGCCTCTCTGAACCGTCGGGTAGGGGATAGACCTTTTCTTTTCAGATGAGGTGTACGGCGGGTAAGTCAGTGCTTGACGCCTTAGAAAGCGGAGGAATGCCGAGTACCCCAGGCAAGAACCAAAAGGAGGAAGTAAGAGGCGTCCAGAGGGAAAGAAAGACACGAAGGACAGAGGGGGTCACTGGCCATCAGCAGTTGGTGCTGCCATCAACTTGAAGCCGTGCTGCCGCGATCAATTCCCAAATCGGGACATCTGATCGGAGGTTAAAAGTGCTGATGGGCGCTGTCAGATGCGACGGATGTTTTCAAGCTGTAGAGTGCAAAGATGCGGCGCTTGAAAGCATCGCAGTAACAATAATCCGCCGTAATTATAGAGATGAGTTTCCCCGGGGCCGTTTCATGTGAATCAGCATTCAAACGGAAATCACTGTTCAAACGGAAATCACAGAAGGTTCAAGAATGAAGATGTATAGGCGGATATCAGCCGCTGAGCTAAATCAGGGAGTGCGCAGTGGAGCATACCCCATCTACGCCTGTCGGATGAACACAAAGAATTAAAAATGGACCGTCTAACCCTCACAACTGCACGAGTGTGTAAAGCGGAGGCAACTGTCGGGTAGACAAGTAAGAGATCAATAGGAGTCCCGGGATCTGGTAAACAACGTACCAACGCGGTTATTACTTTTGGTCCCATGCCGTGCGGCGCACATCCTGGCACATGGAGACAAGCTTCGCCACCTCATCCCATTTGTGAGAACCCCCCTGTCCGACAATGGACACCACCTGGGGGAACAAGCGATCGAGGTGCCGCGCGAGGAGATGCAAATCCACCTGATGCCAATGGTAGTCCGTTTCGTGGTGGGGAGGAACCGTAGCTCGGTCAGAGCGCGCACAAGAACGGGGGTGGTCGAAAGTTCAGGCAGGGGGTCGGGGAAGAACGCGATGTGGAGGGCGCGGAGAGCGGTGCAGTGCTCGGCAAGACAAATCAAGACCTCCATGTCTGCCTCGGCGCCATCGATCGTGAGGGAAGTCAACTCGGACCAGGTGCGGAAAATTGACAACACCCGCGCGTCGGTCAACGACCCCTGCAGACTTTGCCTCAATTCGAGGGTCTGAATCTTCGTCGCGCCCTGGAGGGCCGAGAAATCTTCCGGCGCACACCGCACCCCCCTCAGGTTAAGATGTGCGAGAGTGGTCGGCCAGCGGGAGGAAATGCACTCCGCGATCGCGGCAAAGTCTTCCGAGTTGTCCGGCTTGCCATAGCGGTAGTAGTGGGAAAGAAAAACGCTGATAGAGACCATGGAATTCGATCCAATCCGGGCAAGGAGGAGCGGAATAGTGCCCTGGGTCCCGCCGGAGATATGCAAATGTGTGAGGGCACGGAACATGCTGCCGGGCGTGATTGATTCGAAGTTGACCTTGTCCCAACCCTGCAGATCCGTTGTCAACGATTCCAGCACCGGCAAGGAGCCCAGGTCATGGAAGGCAGAAGTGACAACGGGTCCTCCAAGGGAGGTGAGATTGATGGACTGCAATTTCCGAAACAGTGTGCAGGATGAAAGCACAGAATTAGGATAGTTGGCGAGGGTGAGATGTGCAAGAGGCGCCGCCACCACTGACAACATATTCAGGAATGTCTCCGGATCCGTGTCTGATCTCGTTTCGGCCTCGAGGCGGAGCGATACGAGCAAGGGAGATGTGAAAAGAACGAGATCTGGGCCAGGGCTGAGATTGGCGCCAGGGCAGTCGAACCGAGATAGGTTTGGAAGCAGGACAGCTTTATGCATCGCCAACCGCACATACACCACAGGGTTTACCGGCGCCGACCGCTGGTACAGAATCTCTCTGACATAGGCCGCGTGCCGATCGAAGACCTCCCAAGCTGCATCATCTACGACACCGGGTAGGACCTGGAATGACGATTTCAAATGTTCGGGGAAATTTGAAGCGAAACGTACGTAGAATGAGCCGCTTCTCTTGAAAGTCGATAATAAACGTAACAAAGGCAAGAGATTGTCTAGTCTGTGCCATAGGACTTTGAGGGCGGAGTAAGAGAAGGTCCTTGATATCAAAGCGGCAGAGTAGAGGGTTTTTCTGGCCGCATTCATATCGGCCTCGCCCGACTCGGAGCTTGGGGGCACAAAACGGAAGATTTGGTCCAGAAGATCAGAGTTTCTGAGACACTCATCCTGGGCGCTCGGCGTCAGCGATACGGTCTGTTTGGATTTAGAATCTTTGGCTTTAGACTGTTTAGCGCGAGCCATGGTTGAAAAATCCCGGCTTGGACGTGGAAGCGGAGGAAGGAAAATTTCGCGGTATTTGCCGACGGGGACCCGCACATAGCCGAACTTACCTCCGGATATGTCTTGAGTCAACCGTGTGACGCAATTGAAAAGAGGAGCGAATACAATGGAAAGCGGCCGTAAAAAAAAAAGGTTCTCTCTCTCGAGGACGCCTCAATTTCTAATCTCACATTGCATCTTGATCCACCAGAAATAGGCTTCACAGTGAACGGGTAGGTAGGTAGGTAGGTAGAATTAGGGAATAATGTAATGGTATGAAGTACGGTAAAGCATAAAATGAGGGCTGAATACGAACTAAATTACTCTAAATCAAAGCTCCTGATACAACCGTCGCATAGCAATCAGTTGAGACTCTATGGCGAAAGGCTCAGTTGAAAAGAATTCAACATCGCGGAGAGAGCACGCACGCATGAGTCGACAATCCGACCCAAAGAGGGTCATGACGGCAAGGACCGTCTCGATGGCGCTGATCAGCGACCGTTCTTCAGGGGACACCGAGCTACTTGAGGGCCGAAGCCTCTTCGATCGTCCCAGCTCCGCGACGAATACTTGGCATGTCGCCATCAACAAGGTCTGTGGCGCGCATTCAGAGTTCGGCGGATCGAAAACGCACCAAAATCCACTCACTCCCATGATTGGGTCGATGTAAACAAATTCGTTCACCTGGACCTGGACTAGACTGGCCACAATCAAGCGTGCCGAGTCCAACACCCGCAAGCGAGATACATCCATCTCCACCACAAAAGGGTTGTGTAGTTGGATTCTCGCAACGTGGACGAGGCTGTGAATCACAAACATCTCTCGGGGGGAGTACGAACCAACCGTTGAAAGCCTGATCTTGAAGTCCTCGATTAGCGTGTCGATGGAGTTAAATGAACCGTAAAATTGGGTCAACTGTTCAGTTGTCATGTCTGCATCGAGTGGGTCGGTCAATGGAGATGAAAGAACAGAGCGGACGCACCTGAACGGTACTGCGCAGCCAATCGTGAGGCTTGTTCAAAAAGAATGGCAGCCTTTGCGTGCAATGCCGACATGGATCTCCCGTTATCCGGCAGGCCCGCTAGAAAAGTGGTGACAGTGCCAATGCCGCAATCAGGGAGCATTTGTTCCTGTTTCGGGTCAGCCTTCTGTCTAGACGGCTTTCGGAAGAGCTCACAAGCAGGTCGGCGTCGTCAATGTCCAAAGGCCAGGGCGTATCGATGCGTGCGTCAGGAACCGTGTAAGACAGATTAGATGGTGACCCGTCGGCCGTCGTCCTGGGAAATCTTCAAAGAATGTCAACTACCCAGAAAACCGTAAAATTACCAGCAATTGTTCATGGTTAAAACCGTCCAAAAACCATTGATACGCTCGTTCTCCTCAAATGCGTCCCGCGGCGGCGGCAGCCTGCGGAACGCGGGCCCCAAGGGACCCCCGGCCGCATACGAGTCCGCCGACCGAATCCGATGCAGCCCTGAACTGATGACCAGCGACACCGCCGCACTTATGTGATATTTCCCTTCGAGAAATCTTGTATTCCGGAGGAAATAATGAGAGAGGAGCACTTCAGCCCTTCAAACCGGTCAGCAATACCCAAAATATCGAAAGGCCAAAACGTACTGGATGGTGTGCAGAATGGTGTTGTGTCTGTGCGTTCCGGAGAGCGCATCGACGGACGTGCGGAGAGCCCGCGACAAATAGCTGGCCTCGTATACTCTGAGCTCGTTCGACCCGGATAGATGCACTGCCCAGAGATTGACGACGTCGAGCAACACTGCGGTGGGACGGATGCCGTTACGCCCCGCGGCTGCTTCCTGGAAATTGTGAACGTTGAGGAAGAATCCGAATTGCGAGCTGTGCTGAAGGAAGCTTTGAATTCTGGAGGAAAATTAGCCCGGCATAAAATAAGGGAACTGGACATTACAGTGCGTGTAGGTCGGCCGGAGGAATACCCTGCAATCGTCGTAAATCTGACTGAATAAACGGATGTCAGGCAGCCTCGCCTCTGAGAAGGGCGCTGACGCCGTCAATGGAGTCGATGGACCCGAGGATAATTCTGTATATCAAAAATCTAAGGCTGAGGCGACGTAATTATGAATCCTTCGTACGAGGGGATTGCAGATGCAGCGATGAGCCGCTCCGCGAGAACGCTGGACGAGGTGCTGAACGGCCCTCGCCGGTGTACGGGTTTTGCAGGACGAGCGCTGATCTGAGGTCCATAGGCTTCTCCAATTCTTCGATACGGGCCTCAAGAATCGAGATTTGCTCTAGGTAACGTTAGCCTGGGTCAAATGAATAGAAAAGTAGACCCACCCTCCAGTATTTCCGTCCTGGTAGGTCCTTGTTCCGCATATTCACAGTCTTGGAAACCTATGGAACGTCGGCATTGGCCACACTTTGGGCGGACGGCATCGCATTTCTGTAGGGGAAATTATGAAGGGGTATTTGAGAGGCGGAGTGGTTTTTCAGCATACAATTTTACGCCGCCTGCTCATCGTCAGGTTATGGGATAGTGGTGAAAATATCAAGACGAACCTGCAATTTACGCATGCCTTGGTCTTTTGAGAGGGAATATCGAATGAAATGGAACTTGTGTTTTCCTGCGCCATGAAGTTAAGCAGGAAAATAGTCCAGCTTCACCCCATATATATACTCTGGAGTCGAATTTGTGGAGGCGGAGACGAGGCGCGCGATGGCATAAAATGGGCTGTGCATATTTTTCAGACCTTCTCGCCGAGTCAAAAACTGAAACACCCTCGTGGCACGGAGAAAAACGGACAGAAAGCGCGGGACCGCGCTAGACGTTCCACTCCAGCTGTCGTCGCAATTCTTGCCGCTGACTCAACGTTGAAACACCCTCGCGGCACGGAGAAGGACGGAAAGAATTCGCAGGATCGCGCCAGACGTGCTGCGCGCATCAGCTCCGTCGTGGGTACACCTGCGCGGCGGGGACGGAAATTTCGGGCACGGTGAGCGAGCAATGGTCGGAGGATGCCAATTTCCGCGAGACAGTTCAAGAATGAGTAAGACGGGGGCATTAGAGCCAACAGATTGAGGTACGCGTCAGCATTCGGTACAGTCCCGTCAGCGAGTCTCTGTTGAAGGCGGTAAACGGGTATGTAAGCGGTGGTTACGTCAACGCGGACTATGACTCATCGGACTTACTAATCGATTGTCGGTGTGCCGGCAGGTGCCGGCTTGCTTGGTCTTCGTTCGCGCTGATAATATAGACTAGCAGTGATAAAATATGCTGTTGTCGCTGGGTGACATGGATTTTGCCGCAAAAGCGGACAGGCACCAGTAGCTGCATGCCGCTTGGATGTAGATTCAACAGCCGCTTGAGGCAATTTGAGCGGAAGGAAAGAAATTCCGAGCATCACACCGGGGGAAGCAAAATCTTTGACCTGGGTCAAGATGCATATGGTAAGCAAGAGCAGACCATCCAGTAGACGAAAAAAAACTTGATGCACTTGATGTATTGATTTGGTGTGAAATCGACCCCAAAAGAGCAGCTGTCAAAGGCCCTATGATGAATATGTTATACACTTATTGTAAGCAAATTGTGAAAGGACTGCTGAGAGGTGAACTCTCGGGAGCCAAATTAGATAAGAAGACAGAGTATGTATTCAAAACGGTATGCTGAAACGACTTGTTTCGGTGATGCTTTCAGCTGTCTTAAAACAAAGAGTTTCACCTTAAAAACAAAGGAAAATCCGATGAAAGTCTTTGTTTTAAGACAGCTGAAAGTATACCGAAACAAGTCATTTTGGTGCACTTTTCAGCAGCATTGAAGACACTCTATTTCTTTCTCGTCTCATTTGAGAGTTCAACTCTCAGCAGTCCTTTCGGACCTGGCTAACAATGAATGTTGAATATATTCACTATAGGCCTTTCACAGTTGCTCTTCCAGGGTCAGTTTCACACCAAATCAATACATCAAGTGTATTCATTTTTTTTCGTCTACTGAATGGTCTACTCTTGCTTACCATTTTAATCTAGGTCAGGACTTTGCTTTCCCCAGTGTGCATAGAGGAACGTCCAGTTTACCGAGCTCCATCGGAGTAGATGCTCATCGATTAGTAGAGGACCTGTTGTAAGTGCTCAGCCAATATGCTGTCGCAAGTGGGAAAAAGAAGTTGACACAGACCGGACATCGCGATTCGCGAGCAATGATCTTGAATGGCAACATACATACTGAAAAACAGTGTTTGGGACAACCCTGAAAACAATTTGCCTGTGCTGAGAGGATTCTCACCTTCAGTACTTCCGAGCCTGGACATAAGCATCAATGATCTTCTGCAGCGTCTCATTCCCGACGTCTGGTCTTGAGCTACTCGACTACCGACGCCTCGAGCGCAGGCGTTGTTTGTGGACACCTGGTAATAAATTTGGTTGAACCGGGCGCAATCATATTGGGGAGGAACTATGACATGAGTACCCAGAATCTGCGTGTCCGACGCATCTGGACGTACCGTGGCCGACGGGAACGGGACCTTGCCCTCCGTGAAGTTTCCGTGTGTACTTCAACTTCATGAGTCATGCACGAGAGAGCAAAGACACACTACAGCACCTTGCAGATTCAAAATCTCATCACGAATACTCCGTGTTTTGCACACCATCACGATTCATGAGTTGAATCATAATGCCAAGAAGGCAACTGGTTCCACACAGCAGGTGAGCCGTAGTCCGGAATGTAAAGATGGCTGGACCTATGAACGCATAAGCATACTACTCGTCCATCGTACATATGAGCGAGCCGCGCTTTGAACCCTTGGCCTCGGTGGAGACACATAAAGGGTTGGAAATTCAAAACGAATTAGAAAACCGAAAAGCTGGGAAAGCATACTCGCCAGTGAGCGTGGTAACTGGCTCCCTGGCCGAGAGATGAGCCTGATAAGAATCTCCTGTTGGACGAGAACACGTAATTAGCTGCATTAAAATGGTCCGTGGACTCGACAGAACCGTTGATAAGTCCGTGACCCAGGATATTTGTTTGGCTCGGGCAAGCTGAATGGCTTGTCGAAGTGCATTCCATGCAGGACGTTGCAGCTCTTCATCGGGCTTTTCCAGCGCAAGAAGATAGCAAAGATATTTGAGAGCAAGGTAAACCTCCGGAATTTGATTGGCCATATCCCTGTTTCGGAGAAAAGCACTGCCCAAGCTCAATGCCAAAGTAAAAAGGCGCGGCGCGCGAGAATAAGGATATGGTTTGCCACCGGGATTGTCATCTACCTTTGTATAGCCGGTGAATTTGTACAGCCGTCAGAGCTGTTGGTTCCGCGTATGAGCTATGAGTTCTGTTCCCAGTAGCCCACAAGATTATTGACAAGTTTTTTCATCTCACTGTCAGGGAGGGATTGTCCAGAACAGCGTGAACGGAAAAACGAGGACGGCCGGGATTCAGAAACGAAACGCCTCCAGCCTGTAAGCCCATGCCGAATTTGGGCGCAGTCGAAAAGTATCGAAGAAACAAGAGTGGAGCACAGCCATTGACGGCGGTGATGCGCATGTTTGATGCGACTAACCCCCTTCGGCGATACAAGCCCACGATACTTATGACAAGATGTCCCTGTGCTCCACTCCGGCGCGCAGGTATAGGAATGAATAGTGTTGCGAATGTTGTTGATTCGACAGTGTCACGCAGCAGTCGCCTGAATAAATTTATTCACTGAATATTTTTTTTACAGAAGTTAGTGACAAAATCAATCGACTTCCATGACGTTCTGGCTTCATGATTCAAAAAGAAAAATCAAATCGACACATCCGAGTACGCACCAGGGTGTCCAAGCAAAAATACAACTTCGCCCGCACTTAGTGGAGGGCCTATGATAAAGGTTTCAATGACTTGCCTTCGATTTCGATAAGTTACATTCGAATTCAGCGACTTTAGAACAGACCTACATGGTCAGCTCGTGTCATGATTTGGTACTTGAGCGGTTTTGTCAATTTGAGGATAGCTCGAGTCAAGTGAATGAACAGCAAGGTCGGCTGACTTCTCGAGCTCCGATAGTGAGTCTGGAAATGAGCGAAACAATTGCCTGGTGCTGATCTCCAGCTAGAACCTTAGCCATGAAAGTGCGGGAGACTCGTGCACGGCAAGAATAGCATGCACTGACAACATAAATCAAATTGTGAACGTAACGGAGAGAATCAGACGCACCTTGGGCCTGTGCGGCAGAGCCAAGAAGCTGACGCTGACGCAAGGTTGCAGTTAGCGGCGTGCCAAATGTTGGCGGAAGTCACCAGCGTAAATTGATGATAAAAGAAAGAGGAAAACCCACTTCGTATCTCGACATGACTTGGGGCGCACTGAGGTCGTTAGGCAACTGCATGAGATGGATATCTTCCAATTGAGAGTGGCGGAATACCGAAAGAAGGAGAGAAGAAAAAGTGTAGGGAAAGTCCGGAATATGTATATATCATTCGAGCTGGACGGGGAGATGTAATTATATTGCTCTTGTAACCCCGAGTAGCACAGCGCAGGCCTCTGCCAGTGAGCTCGAGCCCGAGGTCTTGAGTGTTGCGGTCTGAACACAGCATGAAAGCAAGATATCGATATTGAGGCGATGAGCGGTGCGCAAGGTTGAGTTCAAGGTCTTGGTGCTTGAAGGTGTTTGATTTTCCGGTGGTTTGCGGTTCATCTTGGACGTTGTCGCGTATCGAAGAGAGAAATGAGCGGGGATGATGGGGGGAGGAAGACTGCGGGGCGAGCTTTTAGTCGGCCTTGAGCGCCACAATGATATGACGAGAAAGCTGTGTCGAGGTGCGTCATATTCCAAAGCACCTTGAAGTCCGGGGCCAAGCGGAGGAATAAATGCCTCGAGGCCAGTTGCCCGGGTTGAACTTGCACAGTTGAAGTCGAAATGAGTTGCAATCGGGAGTTTGGAGAAGCCTGGATCCGGATGAATGGAAAGAAATTATTATCGATGCAACCAACCACGAAGTCGAAAGAGGTAAGGGTTATGAAAGCCTAGAAAATTAACACGCACCAGAAAACAAACAGGGGCATACTGATACGACCTATCTGCTTACATCTGTAACATGTAATACATGAGGTATATCGGCACACACAAATTTATGTAACCTCCGACGACGCTCTCAAATACTCGACATCCAATCGCAGATTTGCTTTCAGTCACCTGGATAACACACCACAATACTGAATTTCGCTACACAAATTTACTTCCCCTAACGTCTGTGTCGCGCTCTTCCTCTCCTGGGTTGGAGGCAAGCTATGAAAGAAGCAAAATGAGCAGGATACCGAGTAACGTAGAGAATCGCAACCTCCGGCATAGTGACCGTCATTTCCATGCTCGAAAAACCGTTTGAGCCGTTTCGGATATGGTCCCTTGCGTTAAGCGTGACGAGGAGACAGTTGGTATACACTGCTGGTGTGAAAACTCTACGCTGTCAAGATATTTCATGGGACTCACGACGGTCCACTGGAAATATTTGTTATGCGGCTGGAGCAAAATATCAAGAAGGATGCACACTGATCAAGAAAAAACCCATGTAAATGAAGGTTTGCGGCATGGTATTTAACTATGAATATTCATGAAACAATATGAATAACGCTGATACAAAATCTAATGAGGGGGACGGAGCGCTCACGCAGATCACATCGGCTATTGAGCACAGGCTAGTCGGGATTCCTGTGCTGCAAGCCATGAAAATCTGTTGCATAAAATTAATCATGACGGGGGTCGGATGTTGGACTTGAACTCGCCAAGCGGTTAAGTCGGTGGTTCTCTTGAATTGTGTTTTGGTCCTGTGTAAACAAACTAACATGGCGACCGTAATGACCAGGTCAGACACAGCGCCGAAGATGTTGAGAGTCGTCGCGAGCCTCTGAAAGTATTCACTGCGTTCCCACCCCATGTAGACAGAGGGTCTGTCTACCCCCGTAGACGAAGAGTAGACAGACCCCTGTGTCTAGGTGTGTCTACACTGTTAATCTACCTACATCTACATTGGTCTACCTCTGTCCACTCACCTAGACCGACGTAGACACACATAGACATATGTACGGTATAACCGAAAGATGGCTTCCTCGTGAAGTTGAGCGAAGTGGGTCTACGTGCGTCTACAGCGTAGACGCAGGTATACCCACGTAGCCGACGGGTAGATGCGGTGCATCTACCCGACGTAGCCGAACGTAGCCGAAGATCAATCAACGGCGCCGAAGGGCCGTCATCTACACGGCGTAGACGTAAGTAGCCGAAGATCGCCGCATGTCGGCACATGTCAATCAACGTAGACGTGGGTGCGTCTACATAGGGTGGGAACGCAGTGCACTGCGTTCCCACCCCATGTAGACAGAGGGTCCGTCTACCCCCATAGCCAAAGGTAGATGGACCCCTATGTCTACATGAGGTAGATGCAGTATGTCTACAGTCCGTCCACATTAGTCGGTCGACCTAGCCGCATATTGGCCGACGTAGCCGCATGTTAGCCGATGTAGCCGCATGTAGCCGCATGTAGGTGATGCAAAGGTTATGTAAAACTTTAAAAGGCATAGATTTTACCAAAAGACTTAAGACTCGTCCGAGGAGCAATTTTGATGCTGTCTCATACCAAGGTTGGCCGAGTTTGCATTACGGAGTTGAGCGAGGTGTATCTACACTGTAGATGCAGGCAGACACACGTAGCCGACGGGTAGATGCACTGCATCTACCTCACGTAAACGAACGTAGCCGGACATCAATCAACCGCGGCAAAGGTGCGTCTACATTAGAGCGTAGACGCAGATCGCCGGACGTAGCCGAACATCGCCACATGTCGGCACATGTCAATCAACGTAGACACAGGTGCGTCTACATGGGGTCGGAACGCAGTGATAGATCGCGCTATCGTGGTGTTAGCAAAGTTCGGTTCAATAATCGATTCGGACCCGAACCCGGCGTTCCAGTTCAGACAATGCCCGAACCTGAACGCCGCTTCCGGTCCAACGTTCGGGGGGATTGTTCTGGTGTTTGAACTGAACCGAATACCGAACCTGAAATTCGTAATGATGAGTTTCGGATAATTTGGATTGATTCTGCCCTCTCGTCGGTAACCCCATATCTCAGAATGTATTATTGCCGCGAACGTAGCAGATAACCGAGCTCAATCCGTCGGTGGGGGCTGCGATAAGGCGCCCCAGATCCCGCGATGAGCATCCGAACATTCGAAATGTCGCAATTTGTCGGCCCAAGGCGCTAAAAGCTGCAATTCCGGCGTAGTTCATTGGTCGGCGCGATGGGCCTGAAATTTTTCTTGGGATGTCACTGCATTCAGGCCCCTGATCGGCAGAGGCTGCCGAGCTTTGCCGCCATCTGTCGCGCTGTGCCTACCCTACGCGACGGGGTCTGCCGCGGAGGCTGTGCCGCGCGCTGCCGCCATCGGCCGAGGCGCGGGCGGCCAACCTCTGCCGCCCACTGGCCGCCTCTCCTTCCACCCACGGCGCCTTTGCCATCGTTAATTTACTCTTGGATCTTTGCCATTTGAGCCTCCTGGCCACTACTCCCAAGAAAAATATAGCTCCCAAGCGCATGAGAATTATTTCTTGGCATGAGAATTGTCTCACCAGCTGATTTCCTAGTGGTCGATGCTTATTTGAAATGGTGCACTGGCCGGAGGTGGCCATGTTGGGTCGGTATTTCTCTCTTGCTGACCAGTGGCTCGAGTTGTTCATGGTGGGTCCATGGTTGCAACACAGGATCTATCCTGATCAATCGCGCTGGCTGCTGTCTCGCCGCCGTCGGCTGTGTTGCAGTGACGTTATGATTTCACACGGTCGGCAAACACGCCGCAAGGAGATGTGATTCATGTGAATTCTCCAAGACAATTCTGAGTTCCCGAGCGGGCTCGGGGATTGTTTGCAGGGAGGCCGATCGCGGCAGGCCATGTCTGACCTCGGGTCTGCCCCCCTCTGCCGCGGCGCGGCGGACACACCCTCTGCCGCCTAAGGGCCTGAATGCAGTGTGTCGTGTGACTTTCGAGTTGTATTCTTATACCATAGCCCGACCAGCCGGGTGGGTTGGCCATGCTACAATTCAGCGCTCTCAATGCGGCCTTCCTTGGGCTCTCGCTCTATCTCGTTTACTCACTCTGGCGCAAAAAGACCCCAGACTTACCACTTCCACCCGGCCCAAGCAAGCTTCCACTTGTAGGCAATCTCTTTGACATTCCATCGCAACACCCATGGAAGACATACATAGCATGGAGCCGCAAATACAGTAGGTACTCCACCTTGGTGTTGGACGAACGAGTTGATCGGGGAACCGCTTTTAAGACTCTGATATTTTGCACTTGAATGTGGCCGGGCAGTCGGTGGTAATACTTTGCTCCAAGAAGGCGACAGATGCCCTCTTCACAAAACGCTCATCGTTGTATTCCGATATGTACGGAATTTGTTTTGGGCTCTCCAACGATTCTAGTATTCACCCGTTTCAAGACCATCATTCACGATGATCAGCGACCTGATGGGCTGGGACTTCAATATCGGTATGTTTTGAAGCATCTCCCTGAAGCCCGCCGTCTGAAAACTGTGTTTCCAGCGATGATGAAATATGGTGCGCATCTCGATGAGCCGTGTCTTCATATAACTCAAGCAGATATCCACAGGCGACACCTGGTATGTATTCAGTCGTCAAAAATGGCATTGCTGAAGGGATCATCAGGCGAGCCCATCGACGACTCTTCAACCAGGGATTCACAGCTCACGCCTCGCTCAATTATCGACCGAAACAATATAAAGCGACTACCAAGCTCCTTTGCTGCATCTTATCTGAGCCTGATCGTTTTATGGACCATTTCAGGCAGTGAGTTGCAGTTTGTCTTGTATGATGTTCAATTCGTTCCAACACGCCCAGGTGGGCCGCCGATATCGTGATGTCGATCGCATACGGAATTGAAATCCTTCCATCCAACGACCCCTACGTAAAGTTGGCCCACGAAGCGGTGCATACTTTGTCCGAAGCAGGTGTTCCTGGAAAGTACTTGGTGGTGAGAAATCTTATGATGTACGCGTGGTTTATTCAATACTGACTTCAACCAGGACTCGCTTCCCATTTTGAAGCACGTACCAGCATGGTTTCCTGGTGCGAAATTCAAACGCGACGCTATCGAGTGGAGGAAGTTGGCATGCGCCATGACAGATGTCCCCTTCGCAGAAACGAAGAAACAGATGGTAAGTGATCGCTTGTTTAGTATTCCCCGTTTAAGGTTGAATTACAAGGCAATGGGAACAGCACCGTTATCGTTCACTGCAGACAGCCTGTCTGCCTTCAAAGACGCCGAAACGAATCTTTATTATAACGAGAGCACGGTGAAAGCGACGGCTGCCACAATGTATGTTGGTGGGGCGGATACCAGCGTATCAGCACTCGGGACGTTTATTCTAGGACTCCTCTCCAACCCGGAAGTGCAGCAGAAGGCGCAGGCGGAGGTGGATTCTGTGACGGGCGGGAAACGTCTTCCTACATTTGATGATGAGGCCGCCATGCCCTACATTAGTGCCATAGTGCAGGAGACCCTCCGATGGCAGAACATCGGACCTATAGGTACGCATTCATTCACACATCAACCCGATCCTCTGACCCCGGCGCCATAGCCGTACCTCGCTTGACCTCGTCCGAGGACGAATACGGCGGATACAGAATCCCCGCAGGCGCAATCGTCATCGGAAACGCATGGTGAGTAGTGAACGACTTCTCAGTGAAAACTCGCCTTCATAGCTTACAGGGCCATTCTGCACGAGGACGTCAGCACTTCATTAGCAATCATCCAATGATTTGTGATTAATTAAACCAATCCTGATCCATATATGTTCAAACCGGAGCGTTTTTTGTTGGATGGTAAGCTGAACCCAAGTGCCCCCAGGCCCGACGCGGCTTTTGGCTTCGGACGAAGGTCGGCACCAGCGGCTTGTTTTCTGGTTCCTGTGTTAATGAATCACATACTTTAGACTATGCCCAGGTCGTCACATGGCCACGGCATCGCTCTGGATCGCGGTCGCCTCCATTCTCGCGACATTCGACATCAGAAAAGCTGTCGACGAGAAGGGTTTGCCAATCGAACCATCCTACGAATATGACTCTGGATTCATCAAGTATTTGAACACTCACGGTTGAGGGCAAGTTTTCGTTTTTATGAGTGAGTCTGAAATTTCGGAAAGTTCAGAGGCGACAACTCTCTGACGTACCATAGAATAGGACGGAGAGGGAGAATCCAGTCTCATCATCACCTCGAAGGAATAAATATTAAACGGTTGGACACTCGCCATATACAGCATCTTGAGACCACCGAGGAAATGTAGATGATGTAATTTGAACTAGGCGCAACCGCAACGCAGAGAATATATGACATATCGAGGATCCACCGCGCACGGCCGATCGGGAGTTGCCCTTGGCGAGATCTCTGTGGTCGAGTACGATCACCTTGCATATTCAAAAGGTCATCGCGAATACTCCGTGGTGTGCCATGAGTTGAATTGAAATGCCAGGAGGCCATCGGTTTCTCCATGGTAAGTGACTTATGGTCCGGAACCCAAAAAAGTTGGACTTGCGATCCTCGAACAGGTGAGTATACTCTTCTTCCGTTGTACACTTGAGTGATTCGTGCGTTCTAAGAAAACTGGAGAGCTTGGAAAACATATTCACCCACCTCCTTGACCGATAGATGAGAGTTGGTGACCCTAAGAATATCTTGTGGGATGGGAACGCGTAGTTGGCTGCGTTACTGGTTTGTGGAGACTCAGAAACGCTGTGTAGCACTAGAAAGGTGTAGCCAATCGGACGAAAGAATCTTCTGTAGATTAGCTGACTTTCCTGAGACAGAGCCGTCTTGCAATTGGATTCAAAGCGGATTGTCTGCGCTTTGGTCTACGTACATCACTGGCATTGTGAAGCATGGCGACGGCCTCGGACATAATGCAGCGGTCTCCAGAAGGGGCGTTTGTCCCTGCCTCAACGAGACGGTTCGGTTCGTTTAAGTAAGTAGGTGAAAGGTGAACGTTACTCAGGATCGCCTGCCAGAAAAATTGAGATATCAGTCCTAATGGAGCCCGGGGAATGTGGGCGCACGTGTTGGTTCCCAGAGCTGCATCCGGACCGAGTGGGTATTCTGGCAAGATGTGGTCGAAGAATGGAAAGGAGAAAGTCTTGCAAGGAGCGTTCGAGAAAGGAAAGTGCGGGTGTCGAGATGGCGAGATGATGAAATGGAAATGGTGGATGATGGCATCACCTCATTGTCGCGGTCACGCCCTCTTTGTTTTCAAAGCGCGTCTGGTTGGTATAAAAGGAAGGGCTCCAATTCATTCCAATAGGCGCTCACCTCTTGACAGTTGCCACCACATACTTGACTGCCACCCACCCCTTGCCTACTCTCAGAACCTCGACCATGTCTTCACTCAGAACGACCGCGCGAAAGCAGATGTTGTCCGCCTTGGCCCTGCGTGCGGGGCCATTCAGCGACGTTAGTATTTTATGCCGCTGCCAGCAAAACAGTTGCTTACCGTGCTCATCCAGGCGACGAATAGAGTCGGTGGCATCGCCGCGCCACAAACTCTCGCCCAGAAACCGATGTCGCGCCGCGACACGCGACAGCGTACCAAGAAACTGCGTAGCATCGATGCCACTCGTGTCGCTCCAGTATGTTGCCGCGCCATCCTTGTCTCGACCTTGTCTGATGTCCTTTGTGCAGAAAACACCCGAGCTCGAGATTGCAGTCGCAGTCGCAGCGCTGCCCGCCGACCTCCCCGTCGACGAGAAACCATCGAGTGTCGAGTACTACATCGCGCGCGCCTACGAGGCCCTGCGCTCGGGCCAGATCCCGCGGCGCATCATCCGCACGCTGCCGCCCCCCCCTCCACCCCCGCAGCGGTACGGTCCCTTCGAGTACTGCTCGCGCACGCCCCCGCTCGACGAGTTCCGCACCTGGGAGGAGGACGCGTGGGGCGTCGTTTACAGCACGGCCACCCTGGCGGTCAGCACCACGGGCCCGATCGAGGTCCTCACCCTCCAGGCGGCGCCTGGTGAGCTCCCCAGCGTGGAGATCTTCTACGGATAGAGCCCCAGCCAGCCCCACTCCCCGTCAGTCGGTCGTGCCACCCCACCCCACTATGCTCGAGACTCGTTGCTCGTGCGCGGCACGCCACTGCATGATTTATAATCAGACAAATCGGCGTAAGTATAGATGGTTTCATTCCTCATTGTTCAGCGGAAACATATGAAAGACCCAAAAACATATCGACTTTTTTCCTCTGTACCGGTATCTCGTGGTACTTCCTAGAGCTAGTTTAGCCAGCCTCTTTCGAAGTACCGTGTATTATTACGCACCTATTCACACCGAATCGAGATACCTGGATCGATTCACCACTGCACAAAGCAATCTGAATTCTTTGGACTGGTGGAGGGGCCTGGAGCGCAGCCGAAAACGCTGAGAGGGCACTCACAGCGTCAGACTCTTTGCGACGAGGAATCGGAGCTACGAACGTTGCTTCTGCTGCCGCTAAATTCTGAAAATCCAAATTAAGAATGGGACGGTATTGTGCGAGCCTGACCCACAAAGTCGAGTTTCTCGCATTGAGCGAAAGATAACTAATAAGGAGATCTGTAAGATCGCTTCCCTTCGCGGACGAATCAAGCGGCAACTCTACATCCTGGGCGAATACACCGAGCGAACTCGTTGAAACTAGAAGATTCGAATCAATAGGGATGAGGCGTCAGGGAGCCCGTAGGGCGGAAATCCGATGGTGTCAAGTCGGATCCACAACTAAAGACAAGGTTGTTGCTGTGGATAAATTAGATGGTGTCCAAAGACGAATCATCCTAGACGCTTGAATATATTGGGGGAGCGGAAGGCCTTCTCCAGGCAAGGCAAAAGCCTTCACATTTAATGAGAAACTTTCAACGGGTGGTCGGTAGCTGGGCTAATGAGTATTCAGTGCTCCTACAGCCCTCTGGGTGTTGTGGCAGATCGATCGCCCAAGTTATGTGAATAATTGCAGAGTACTATCCGGTTGCAGAGAAGAAAGCCAGAATAAATTTGCACGCTCTTGACGCCAGTCGGGACTCGCGATGGGACGCTGGGAGCACTGCGCTGCACACTTCAAGGCTCAAGTACATTGGTCCTTTGAGATCATGTCTTCTTTCCAAGGCATGATATTGTGGGTTATTTTGAGGGGGACAAATTGCGAAGGGTATGGTCCATATGGATTGAAGTGTAATCCAGTGGTCAAGGATGGATGAGTGGGAAAAAGCAGAGACAGATGGACATCTCCGAATGCTGATACTCCTGGACTCCTTAGTGTCGGAGGACTAGGGGGCCTGACTGTATGGGTTACTTAGTCCTTAATATTGTATTGTATCCAGTGGTTGAAACCCCAATCGGTTTGCAACTGTTCATGCAACTCTGGGACACATCGTGTCAGCCCCTCTAGCATCAGGGGCCTAGGGTTTGTCCGTACAGGTTTCCTAGCCCCTGATGTCTTCTGATAGCCAGTGGCCGAGACCCTGATATGTCTATGGCTTAGAACCTGAGGCCAGGTTCAACCATGAGAAGGTCACATGGCGGCATCATGTGAGTCCCATGCCGCTGTATCCATACAGACACGTCATGCAGAAAAAAAAAGAAGAACCGGGTGATTCATGACATCCTGCTCCCCCTTGATCGTGTGCGTTGTCTGGGGAGCCTTTCTACCGCTCCACCCCCCCTCTCTCGCCCTATCGCTCAGTCCAACCTCGGGTCTCCCTCGGCCATCATTATCCCCATACTCCCCCTAACAAAAATTGTGGTTCACTCATTGAACAATGTGCTCTGAACTAAACCCAAACACACTTACCACCCAAATACAACCCCCAAGTCCTTCCAGAATAAGCAGTGAGGCCTACGGAAATAAGACGAGGATTGGAAATAGGCCAATCAGCGAGCGCAAGAGCCAAGATTCAGACGAGTGATAGTCCCTTTACAGGTCCTAACAAGGTTGAAGGGAAGGTATGTGTTTCCCTTAGGAAGATGAACCTTCACTACAAGATATCACCAGGAGTTGGCCTGAGCGATAATTGAGCAGTGGAAATACGATAGTTTAAAGCTTCGCAGCTTATGAGACAGCAAGTATTGAGAGTGGTGGTGGTGGTGGTGTCGTCCAACGACGTGCAGGAGACCTCGGATAGGTCGACAATATAACAATTCCAAACGATAGAAACCCCGTAGCTTATTTCCCAAGTGCCGATGATGATAGCTGATGACAATGATGGTAGCTGATGCCAAAACACAATTCGATTCCCAGATGCTAGATAGCCTCAATCACATCCAAGACGTTTCCGATACCCTATTCCTTATTCCAACTTAAGGTTTCCCAATGTTAAAGTCCAACAACAATACACACTGAGCCAACCCCAGAAATAGCCCAATCACAAGTGTTCAGCCTACTAATACACGGGTGATTCTGTGCCCTACTCGAGATAATGTCCTGACTACTTATACAAACCCCAGAATCATATGCAAGTCCAAGAACGAAATAGAAATTAGTAAAATTGCCCGAGTTCCCCTTCCACAGTCGTTTATCCGTCGGAAGGGCTCCTGCAAGCGTATTGCCATTGGCCAGCGTACAGGATGATTGTGATGTCCATTTGAGCGGCGTTGGTCAGCCTAGGGGTTTGAAACCCTCAGTCTCTTGGCTGACTGACACCGATGTGGAAGGGTAGGATGGACCGCAGCTCGCCTCCCTTTTACGTTATATTTCCGTACTTTATGGTACACCGGTCCTGGGACCGTGTATTTGTCTTGTACATACACATGGCCAAATATCACCTCCTTACACCCGAACCACCATCTACACCGCGACCAGTGACCAGAGTGCTCCACCGGGGGCACGTCGCCAGTGAACACTTCCCACCTGAGCACCAGATTATTGCCCTCACCGAGTATTTACGCCCTCCACCCGTACTTCACGCTCACACGGAAGAAGCCCTAGGAGTTTTGTTTAATCATTTGCCGTTGAGACAACAATCCAGGATTAATGCCGGATTAATTAATCCATCAAAAGGTGTCAGTGGGGATGCTGAGAGTAGGGTTTAAACAGGGATTAAACCTGATTTTTGCGTGCTACAAAAGGACAACATATAGGGTTCGAACGAGGAACCATACCAAAATCACTCATATACGACACCAGACATCACAACCACTACACTAAACCAGAGATACAGGGCCCCTTCTACACTATATGTGAGCTATCGGAGTGATAGGGCCATATCTGTCCAAGGTGTCGGTGGGGATACTCAGAGTAGGGTATCAGTAGGGATTCTGTTTGAGGGATGGCAATCCAGGTTTAATCCCGGATTAATTAATCTATAAAGCATTGCATGACCAAAGGTATGATTAAGGAAAAGCTCAGTTGAAACTGTGGCCCAAACATGATTAATCACAAGTTCAATCCTGATTAATGTCCTGCCTGCTGTTTAATCCCTGCTGATACCCTACTCTGAGTATCCCCACTGACACCTTGGACAGATATGGCCCTATCACTTTGATAGCTCACATATAGTGTAGAAGGTGGCCCCGCATCTGTGGTTTAGTGTAGTGGTTGTGATGTCTAGTGTCGTATGTGAGTGATTTTGGTATGGTTCCTCGTTTGAACCCCGCATATTGTCCTTTTTGTAGCGTGCAAAAATCAGGTTTAATCCGGTTTAATCCCTGTTTAAACCCTACTCTCAGCATCCCCACTGACACCTTTAGATGGATTAATTGATCCGGGATTAATCCTGGGTTGCCGTCTCAACGGCAAATGATTAAGCAAAACTCCTAGGGTTGCTACACATGGCACATCTCCGATTTCCCACCTGATTTCTATTCCACGCATACACAACATTTCGGGACCTATTCTCTCAATTTCTGGTTCACCCGTACACCCCATATTCCGGATGACTGACCCATCTTGCTGTCTATCAGCGAAGAACTCAGTTCTTCCTCAGCGAGTCGTTCATCCTATTTCCCGTCGTCCCTGGTCCTCTCCCGCCATCGCTGACCATCGGGTAATGTTCCCCTGGCCTCTAGCTCCTCATAGATACCCCTAGTGAGACTTGTCCCAGAAAGGGTTCTTATTTCCCCAACTCCGTCTGCTCGGAATAAGAACAATCCCATCAGATCTCCTTAGCCGACCTTCGCTGGTCCCGGAACTTCACCAGAATGTATATCCCCAGGCCCTGACATCTATCACATGGAAGGCGCACAGCCTATTGGTGCAGAAATAAGATTATTCCCACATGCCCTTGTCATGTATGTCCAGCCTATTCCATTGTGTGGGAGTAAGACCAGAAATAGTCTCTAAAGAGGTTTGTGGCTATACATTCCTCTACAGTTTTTCGAGGCAAGCACTGTCAGTCCGCAGGGTAGTTCCCTATCCCTTGTTCCCATTACTCTGTGATCACAACCCATCTGGCTATACCGAGACCGTATACCAGTCCTTAGAAATAAGCCTATACTGTAATCCAACTATTCCTGAAACGTGCAAATGTGCGGTATTTAGGTATAGTCGGATTCCAGACAGTTCATTGTGGAAGCTCAAGGTGAGAATGATGGCCTGTTGAAGGGATAGAGGTCGAGTCCTAGATTGTTGGTGATAGTGAGAATGGAGGGGTTTTGAGCCAGGCTGAGAATATAGAGAACATTGGAGTACAAGGGAGAATAGGGGCCTATCGGCAGGGAGCTCATTCTGCAGCACAACCACAGGGGCCTGTATTCACGCCCGAGGCTTGTATCAACAATGTAGAGGGCTGGTCACCTCACAATCTGACTGTGAATCTGTCGATTTCGGAAAGTCCTCAGCGCCCGTGGTGGTAAGAGACAAGCCACGAATCCCTGTTTCAATATATAAACTGTGTTGAAATGCTCGGATAGTCCGGCAGCACCCCTATTCCTCAACAAATGAATCCCCATTTTCATTTCTCTCTCTCTCATCTGTCAGCAATGGCCCCTGGGTCAGCTAAACAGCGAGTAACCTGGCAAGAACCCCAACCAGGATAAACCCGATAGATGCTAGTAGCTCGTGTGTTCCCCGAGCAGTAGGACCAGTCGTACAGCAACCTCCCTAGGAGGCTGTATGTCGTAGGTCGGGATGCGAGGCGGAACCTGGAACAAGTTGAAGAGGGTGTGGTATCCACTCAGGTATACAACCAGGGGCGTGGATACAACCCGTAGTACGATGTGGAGGAAGTGGGGCAGGGTGGAGACAATGCCTATGTCAAGCCAAGGTAAAAGCCTGAGATTAGACGAGGTAGAATCTACTGCACATAGAGATTCTACCAAGCTTATATAGGCTTCTAATAAATTAAAGTGATCGTGGTCAATCGCGATCAGTTCCTGCACTGCAGCATTAAGGATGATACTCCTAGACTCCTCTGTGTCGGTTTCTGTGATGTCGGAGGACTTAGGAGACCCGATGTTTGGGTTTCCTAATCCTGAGTGTGATCGTATCCAGTGGTTCAAACCCCGACCGGTTTGCAACCAGTATGTACTTTGTGTATGCTGCTGTGTCAGCCGTTGGTGCGTCCGGGGACTAGGATCTGTCTGTACGGGTTCCTAGTCCCTAACATCTTCTGTATCCCATGGCGCAGACTCCCCGAGTCTGCAGCTTTAGAATCTGAGGCCAGGTTTCAACCATGAGAAGGTCATGTGGTGGCGTCATGAGAGTCCCGTGCCACTAAGACACGTCTGTATCCATACAGACACGTTGTGCAAAAAAGTAGAACCCGGGCAATTCATGACATCATTGGGGGAGCTTGCGACCCCGATCTATCAAGGTGGTCTGATTTGCGTGTCACGTGGAAAAACAGCGTCTTTGGCTTTGTTTACTAAGTCACGAGTTGATTCGCACGATGGCGCTGCTATGCAGCGCCGGTTCGTTTCGGCCGAAATCATTATCTCACAAGTTGATTCACACGATGGTGCTGCCATGCAGCGCCGGGTCATTTCGGCTGAAATCTATTCAGAGACTGATATCAATATTGTCAAGGGAACCCCCGCTTCGGACGGTTTTCCATCTGGACCCAATCCGGATGCTCCGGATGCTTTGGGTGCTTTGGGTGCTTTGGGTGCTTTGGGTGCTTCTCCGGATGGTTTTCCGCCCGGCGCTTTGGATACTTCTACGCCCTTCTATCCGACCGCCAAACCACCCGGACATCCGTCCGCTCTCGCTGGCATGTGCTGTGCGATCAGGCCCGCAATCATTGTAGATACCTCCGGACACGTGCTACTGGGTAGTTACCAACTAGTATATAAGGTTTCGCGTAGTGTGGGAATCCTCATCCTTTCTTCTTTTCGGATTCCCCCGCTAGGTGCGTAGTATTTCCGCTCCTGTATTTTAGTACCTATATTTATTCTTCGGATTCCCCTGCTAGTTTTCGCGCCCTGCGCCGAGCTTAAGGTTGCCCTTACAGCAGAAGAAAGGATCTAAGGGATCAACCGGTCAAGATTGGGAAGTTTGGTGCAGGTACGGATTCGGACCACTACTCCAGTGCTCTATCCTCCCCCACTTCAAATCTCGACCCCTCCTCCGTCCCGATGGACCAGCCGCCTGCACCTGGCTCCGTGCAACCCGAGATTCCGAGTGTTCACACTCCGCATCCAGCTTCCGAAGCCATGGACCGGCTCGCTGCTGTCGAAGGCTCCCTCGAGAGCATCCAAAACGCGCTCTGCGAGCTATTGCTGAACACCCAAAATCTGCCGCCTGCCCCCGCCCCTGCCGTTCCGGCTCTGGCGCCGGGTCCAGATTTCTCGGCCCCCGACCCAGCTCCAAAAACGGTCCTTTGACCAAACCCCCCGGCCGTTTTTGACGGCAACCGGACGCAAGGACAGATGTTCCTTCACTCCGTCCTCACCTATTACCGGCTGGTTCCAGAGGCTTTCATGGCGGACGGGTTCATCTCGCAGGAAAAACTCGTCCGGTTCGCCATGTCCTTCATGTCGAAGGACGCGGCCGCCCGATGGGTGGAACGGCGCGCATCCACCGTACCGTTCCCGTTCCCCACCTGGGCCCAGTTCGAGGCCGAGTTCCGGCTCCGGTTCGTCGAGGAGAACGAACAGGACCAAGCCCTCACCAAGCTTGAGTCCCGCTCGTATTTCCAGGGCTCCCGCGACATCTACCAGTACACGGACGATTTCGAGGAACTGGTCATAATGGCCGGTTACTCGGACGTTCTTGTCCAGGTCACCAAGTATCGCTCCGGGCTCGACCCGAAGATCAACATCGCGATCACGACGTCCGGGACCGCCCCCGACCTCACCAACTACGACGGCTGGCATGCGTGCGCTTTCCGCCAGTACGAGGCATTTGGCTGAGCCGGATCCGGAAACCCTCCAGTTCGGCTCCTGGCCGCTTTACCTCGGCCGTGTGGAACGGGAATCCTCCCGGTTGCACCCCCCGCATGCGCTACGGTCTCGTTCGCCCCGGCTCCCGGACCCGTGCTTCCAGCGGTCATTCCAATGGACGTTGACCGGACCCGAGTGCGCGCTTTCCCACGCTCTTGTTTCCGGTGCGGTGCAGCCGGACACATTGCCCGGGACTGCCCGGTTACATCCGACGTCCGACCCGCGGACGTTCTCGACGAGGTTGTTTGTCAACTCGGGGACGACTTCCTCGACGAGCTGTTTGCCCGGCTCTCCACCTCCGCCTCGCTTCCAGCCGAGTCGGTGGACGGAGATGAGATGGAACCGGCGGGTTTTCCCCGCCCAGCCAAGTGAGCGGTGCACCCTTGGTCGCGTCCCCTAATCGCTACGCCCTCCTGTATTCAGATAATGCCAATACATTTGAGTCCGAGGTAGTAGCGAGAGGCGCACCCCCCCGTCCCCGTCTCCATCCGAGTGACCGAGACTCTTCCTTCCGTCCTGGAGACGGAAACCCGCATTGCCCCCGAGCTGGCAACGAGGGCAGTGACGGAGGCCCCTGTCTCCGAGCTGGGAACGAGGACAGGCTCGCTTCGGCGTGTTCATCGCCCAAAGTGGGATTGGCGACTTCCCCGGCAGTACGTCATCAACTCTGTCGAAGGCCGAAACTCCTTGCACATCCCGTTGGACCTGCAGTCTGTCGAGACCGCCGCCCGGATGTCGGTGAAGGCTCTGGTCAACTACGGAGCGACCGGAGACTTCATCGACTCAGAGTATGTCATCTCCCGCAACCTTCCGGTCCGGCCCCTTTCGCAGCCCATCCCGGTTCTCAACGTAGACGGCAGCCCGAACCAAGTGGGCGGCATCACCGGCGTAGTCGATATGGTGGTCGACTACAAAGGGCACTCTGAGTGTATCCAGCTCGCCGTGACTCGGCTCGGGAAACAGCATGTCATCCTCGGTTACTCCTGGCTCCAGAAGCATAATCTGGAGATCAACTGGGAGACCAAGGAGGTTCGTATGACACGCTGTCCAACCGGATGCCGCACCTGCCGGGAGGAGCTACGAGCTGTCCGGAAGAACGAGAAGCTCGCTGCCTCGATCCTCCAGCAGCTGCGTGAAGGTCCGACCCCATCCATCTGCGCGGTCGACTCGGAAGAGTGGACCGGAGACGATGGGTACGACCCGGCCAATGACGATGACGATGACCTCCTGGACCTCACTCCGGATTCAGAGGACAATGACGAGGACGACGACGAGCTCGAGGAGGGCGATCACATCCTCTACACTGTGTTCGTCCCGGCCGAAGAGATCCACGCAGGAAGCACCATCTCGCAACTTCTTGCGGAGGCTCACGCGCGGAATTCCGCACTGGCCGGAACTGAGGTCCCACCCTGGGCCACGGATTTCTCGGACGTCTTCACCCGGGAGTCCTTTGACTCTCTCCCGGACAGGCAGACGTGGGATCACGCCATCAAACTCGTCCCGGATGCGAAACCGGCCAATTGTAAGGTCTACCCCATCTCTCTGCTTGAACAGAAGGAGATTGATGCCTTCATTTCGGAGGGATTGACTACTGGCCGCATCTGCCCATCAAGTCTCCGATGGCGTCCCCGGTCTTCTTCATCAAGAAGAAGGACGGTGCCCTCCGGTTTGTCCAGGACTACGGGGCGCTCAACACGATGACCGTGAAGAACCGGTACCCGCTCCCTTTAATCAATGACCTTATTAACTGGTTAAAAGGAGCTCAGTTCTTCACGAAACTCGATGTCTGGTGGGGCTTCAACAACGTCCGGATCCGGGAAGGTGACGAATGGAAGGCCATGTTTCATATGAATTGGGGGCTCTTTGAGCCGCTGGTGATGTACTTTGGCCTTACCAACTCCCCGGCCACATTCCAGACGATGATGAACGACATCTTCCAGGACCTGATTCTGTCCGGAGATGTCATGGTCTACCTGGACGACATCCTCATCGCGCACTCCGACTCCCGTCACCGTGAAATCGTCCGAGAGGTGCTCCGCCAGCTCCGGGAACACCACCTTTTCCTTTGGCCGGAGAAGTGCGAGTTCGAGAAGTCCACGATTGAGTACCTCGGCGTCATCATCTCCCACAACCACGTTGAGATGGACCCCGTCAAGGTCGCCGGCGTCGCTGCCTGGCCCGAGCCCGAGAACAAGAAGGACGTGCAGCAGTTCCTCGGCTTCACAAACTTCTACCGGAGGTTTATCCAGGCGTTCTCGGACGTCACCTGGCTGCTTTTCGACTTGATGAAGAAGGGCGTGGCCTGGACATGGACCGCTGCCTCGGCCGCCGCGTTCCAAGCCCTCAAGGATGCGGTGACCACGGAGCCCATCTTGGTCCTCCCGGACGAATCTCGGCTGTACCGGTTAGAAGCGGACAGTTCGGATCGGGCGACCGGAGCCGTTCTATCGCAACAGGACACGGATGGAAAGTAGCGCCCCGTCGCCTTCTACTCCAAGAGCTTGAACGATGACCAACGGAACTACGTGATCCAGGACAAGGAGATGCTTGCGATCGTCCGAGCCCTAGAGGAGTGGCGGCACTTCCTCGAAGGCGCGCAGCACCCGGTTGAGATCTGGACGGACCACAAGAACTTGGAGTACTTCCAGAAGTCGCAGAATCTGAACCGGCGGTAGGCCAGGTGGTCCCTGTACCTGTCCCGGTTCGACTTCGCCCTGTTTCACCAGACAGGTCGCCTCATGGGTCGCCCGGATGCGCTCTCCCGCCGCCCGGACCACGGCGCCAGATCCGAGAACTCGGACGTTACGCTCCTTCAGCCGGAGCTTTTCCGGATCCGGGTGATGGAGGGGATCGTGTTTGATGGACCCGAAGTCCCCCTCCTGCGCGACGTCCAGAAGGCATTTGTGACCGAGCCAGAACTCGAGGATCCCGTTGCGCTTGTCGCCCGGGAGCTTCTCAAGAACCGGAAGGCCCCTTCTCCCTGTTCGGCCGAATGGCAGATCTCGGACGGATTGCTCCTGTTTCGCGGTAAGATTGTCGTGCCACGGAACAAGGACCTCCACCGGTGGATTATGGAGCAGCACCACGACACGCGGGTCGCCAGACACGCTGGCCGCTTCAAAACGTTGGAGTTAATCTCCCGGAACTACTGGTGGCCCCAGTTGTCCCGACACGTCGGTCAGTACGTTGGAACCTGCGACGCGTGTAACCGGACGAAGGCGCTTCGGCAACTTCTCCACGGTGAGCTCCATCCGACCGAGATTCCGGCCGAGCGCTGGGACACCGTCTCGGTGGACTTCATAGTCGAGCTTCCGGAGGCGCACAGGTTCAATGCGGTCATGGTTGTTGTCGACGTCCTTGGTAAGCGGGCCCACTTCAACGAGTGCCACACCAGCCTTGGAGCAGTCGGAGCCGCCCGGTTATATTACCGGAACGTGTGGAGGCACCACGGAACCCCCCCTCTCCGACCGGGGTCTGCAGTTCATCGCTGAGTTCACTCGGGAACTGTGGCGCCTCATCGGTATTGAACCCGCTACCCTCCACCGCTTACCACCTGCAGACCGATGGTCAGACCGAGTGTGTCAACCAGGAGCTCGAACAGTTCGTCCGTATCTTCACGAGCTACAAACAGGACGACTGGGATGAGCTCCTACCGGCGGCCGAATTTGCCTACAAAAACCATGTCCACTCCTCGACGCAGCAGGTGCCGTTTATGACAGACACCAGCCGGCTCCCTCAGATGGGTTTCGAGCCCAACGGCATGCGCTCGGCCGATGAATCGGTCAACGAGTTCTGCGACCGAATCGCTGCTGGAGTGTCCGAAGCCAAGGCCGTGCCCGTCAAAGCCAAAGACGAGTTCAAGTTGTACTACGACCGCCGGCGTGTACCCACGCCGGAGATCAAGGTAGGCGACCGAGTCTGGGTGGATGCGTCCGACATCAAAACGATGCGCCCGTCCCCAAGTTCTCGGATAAGCGGCTCGGACCCTTCAAAGTTGTACATGTTGTGGGAAAAGGCGCGTACAAGCTCGAGCTCCCTCCACGGTACTCCCAGCTCCACCCGGTCTTCCCGGTGGTGAAACTCGAGCTTGCAAAGCCGGACCCATTCCCCCGGGCGCCCCCAGAACGACAAGCCCCCACCTATCCTCCGGACGGATGGGGACGAGAGGTGGGAGGTCGACGAGATCCTCGAAGCACGGGTCCGGTACGGCAGCCTCTGGTACATGGTGCGCTGGAAAGGTTATGGTCCGGAGCACGATAAGTGGGTAAAGCACTCTGATGTCTTCGCCAAGGACGCCATCGATGCCTACTACCGCCGCTACCCCCAACGCTCCTCGCCGGATAGCCTCGGCTGCTTTCGACTCGCTGTCCTTCCGGAGGCGTGATAGGACCATCCGCTTTATACATCGGGACGCCGTATTCCAAGGGGGGGTGATGTCAGGGGAACCCCCGCTTCGGACGGTTTTCCATCCGGACCCAATCCGGATGCTCCGGATGCTTCGGGCGCTTCTCCGGATGGTTTTCTGCCCGGCACTCTGGATACTTCTACGCCCTTCTATCCGACCGCCAAACCACCTGGGACATCCGTCCGCTCTCGCTGGCACGTGCTGTGCGATCAGGCCCACGATCATTGTAGATACCTCCGGACACGTGCTACTGGGTAGTTACCAACTAGTATATAAGGTTTCGCCTAGCGTGGGAATCCTCATCCTTTCTTCTCTTCGGATTCCCCCGCTAGGTGCGTAGTATTTCCGCTCCTGTATTTAGTACCTATATTTATTCTTCGGATTCCCCCGCTAGTTTCCGTGCCCTGCGCCGAGCTTAAGGTTGCCCTTACAAATATCACCAAACAATCAACCCCGATAGCTCAGAATAAACTGATCAATGAAATCCTCAAGGCCACTTCAGGCTATGTCAAATCAGGCCTCACTAGGGCCCACTCAAGCTTGGGGATGTTGGCCCTATTGGGGTCAGATCAGTGGTTTGAAACCAAGTGCTTGGTTGCAACCATATTGGTTGGTTGCAACCACCTTGCCTTACATGGATGTATCCATGGTGGTGTGACGTGACCACCATGGATACGTCCAATGCTGCACTTGTGCAGCCCGTTTTGGGGCTTTTTACACCCCCACAGGGGCCTTTTCGCAGGCCCTGGGCTGCTCCCATCCAGACCCTATCCACTGGCCTGCCCAGAGGGCATGTGGGACGTCTGGTGCTGCGCTTGCGCAGCCCGTTTTGGCAATTTTGCACCACACACTGGGCCTTTTTTGCAGGCCCTGGACTGCTCCTCCAGCCCCTATCCACTGGCCTGCTCAGGGGGCATGTGGGATGCCTGGCACTGTGCTTGCACAGCTCGTTTTGGGGATTTTGCACTCCACGCTGGGCCTATTTTGCAGGGCGGGGGCCGCCCAATCCCTACCCTTTTGGGTGCCTGCAGCTGT
>JARKIC010002017.1:0-82009 GCA_029378375.1 Mycena olivaceomarginata | reverse complement strand
ACGCTGGAATGACACAATCACGCGTCTCGACCTCCCAGATGACCTAAAATTTCCTTTGGAACCCACGACACGCCCGCGCAGGGTCATTCCCCGATCGCAGGCCCGTCCCAACCGCGCCACAGCCTCGCCGTCGAGCCGCGCGCTCCCCTATCGTCGTCATCATCAGACCACGACGATCTTGTCAACTTCGACAACGATCAGCATCCTGACGATGCAGAAGGAGAAGAGGAGGAGGACAAGCGTGGGAAGGGCAAGAAGCGCGCGAAGGCGAGCGATGGACCCGCCATCCAAGCCCAGAATATGACGGAGCTGGAGGCTAGTCCGGCACACGAGTACTGAGGTGGTCAAACGAGGGTAACTGGCGTAAGTTATCGATTAACCGACCAATCTGATCTACTCTACAAGCTTATGTATGGAATCAGGGTTTGTAACTATTTAGGTATCGTAAGATGGTTAAGATGTCAAGATGGAACGGAAGTGAAAGAGTGTGAGCGTTCGCATTTAGCGAAGTGAACTAGGATGTTAAACGAGTGTGGTAGCACTTATAGCACTGGGTAAATACTGGAACGGTTCAGACGTGAATATGGACAAAAAGGGATAGGGGGTTCAAAAAGAACGTGTCCGTTACATACGCCCCCAGATCGCTGCGCGGGGGCGATCTCATCTTCAGCTGCCCATTGACATGTCTTCCTGATGAGCGCCCGAGAGCTGGCCGCCCTGGGCCAGGTAGTTGATCAGTCAGAGTGGGACATGGCGCCAACGTCAGTAGGCGTGACTCATTGCGACTAGAGGGTGAGAAGGGTCGATGGTGGTGATGGGTGGAACGTCGAGGGTGGAGGTAGAGGGTCCCGGCGCCGCGCCAAAACCTGCGCGGGTGTGATACGAATGCGCGAGCCCGCCTCGCCATTCAGGGTATCAGGACGAGGAGGGACCGGTGTAACCGGTTCCCCCGCAGGCGCTAGGGTCAATCTACCGATATTTTGAGCGACTGCGTCCGCACCGCGCGCTCTCCCCGACGCTCCGCGTTAGCAGCTGCTCGCCGGCCACCCGCACCAACGTCGTGCCCCATCTCGCTGGTTCGAGCAGAAATAACGGCGCGCATATCGAATTTGTTCCGGCGTGGGGGGTACGGGTTTGAGTCACGGCCAGGCGTCGAACTCGCGCTTACGGCGGGCCTTCATCTTGGCGCATGATGTTGCGCTCGAGCTGTCGTCAATGAGCTCCTTGCGGTCCCTGGTCACCAGGACCATGTTGGCTGGGACGCGATATTCCCCGATGTGTTGGGGATAAAGGGACCAGTCACCCCAAGTCGGGATCTCACACCTGCCCTTGTGGTTGGTGTTGGGGTAGTGGTACTGGTGGAGCACCTCGTCGTAGTATGCCCAGAGGTCGCCTGAATGGTCGTACGCGTTAAGATGCTGCGCGAACTCGGCCGAACCCAAGTGGATCGGGGTCGCCCATGGCTTCGGTTTTGTGTACCACAATCCTCGTTGTAGGAAACGAAGATAGCGACCTGCTTTGCAGCGACAGTCGAGTAGGTCGGCTCCGAGCCCTGACCAACAATCATGAACGCCTCGGCGCTGACGCCTTAATGGCGCTGTGCCTCGCATTCCAGGCGTTGTAATCTGGAATCCCAGTCCTGAAGGTCAGGTACGGGGCCAGTAAAGAATTCGTGGCCGGTAGCGGGAGCGGTATATTCGGCAAGGGATCCATGGTCGTCGAAGGTAGGTAAGGCGCGTGGCTGGTTACCTTCGCACTTATATCACCCATGAGTCCTTCGTATCCTAGCGAATTCCTCCCACGAATACTTAGGATCGTCAGCAGGCGGTCTTCCTGTTCCATGGTAATTCCTTGATATCTGACACGCCCACAGCGTCCAGGTAATCACGGAAACAAGGAAGTCGGCCGCCTGTCTGTGGGCATCCAGGTACGGTCTCCTGTTGCCCACAAGACTTCGAATACAGCATGTTCGCCGCCCATGGTGCCCAGTAATTTTTCTTGGCAGCCCACTCGTTGTCTTCGTAGTCGTTGTAATCCCGAGCTGGGAATCGAGCCTCCCAGGGAATCGTCGGTCATCATTCGGGACATGGATCCGCAGGAGCGACGCATGGAACACATCATGCAGGCTGCGCTGTTTCAGGGGCAAGGGGAGCTCGATCTGAACGAATTGTTCCCAAAGCTCCTAATAATGGGGTAAGGGCCGATGTACTTAGGATGAGCTTACGAGCGAGTCCCTTGCGAACTTGATGTTCTTCGTCGAGAGGTACACCAGGTCACCTTCCTCGAATGGCGCGAGTTGACGTTTCCTATTCGCTGATCGGGTTTGTTTGACGCGCGCAGTGATCATGCTGTCTGAGCCGACATGATGGCAAGCCGGCGTTGCAAAGCGAAATTTGCAACGCCCGGGTTTCTCTGCTCCTATCTGGGTTCCAAATTAGTGATCGGGGCATGCGACCCGTGTTCAGAAAGAAGGTGGAATAACCCGTCATTTCAGAACGTGCCGAGTTCATGGCGAACTCGATGGCAGGGAGCTTGGATACCCAATCCTTCTGACTGGGGTGTATGCATTGGCGTAACATCTGGTTACCGTACGGTTAGCCCGTTCCGTTCCGCTCCGATTCGGGATGGTACGCGCTCGACATGCTGAGTTTGGTATCCACTAGGTCGTGTAACCGTTTCCAAAACGTGCTGGTGAAAGTACATCACGATCGCTGACGATAGATTTGGGAAGTCCATGTAATTTATAATGGTTTCGAACATTAGTTGGCGCGCCGTGTAATTGATACGACTGGGTATGAGATGGACCATCCCAGTCAGTAAATCAATAACAATGGTGATGGAGTTAAAAACTCCATCACGGTTCTTGGACTCGGGAAGAGGACCCACAAAATCGATCCCAATTACCTCCCATGGTTGAGTGGGTGGGTTCAACGAGTGCAGGAGGCCGTAGGCTTCTGCGTACTCGACTTGCTGCGCCTGCACGTCGTGCAGGTTTCACAGAAGCTTCGGGTGTCCTCAACTACTTCTTTCCACCATACGTGGTCCGTAATAATCCAGGTCTTACAGACCAAGATGCGCCAGGATAGAGTGGGCCTCGAGATAATTATCTCCCGGAGGTTTCGTCCTTGATGGGTAATAGCGGAATGCAGAGTAGACGTACATCTTCCTGTTCAAAGATCGTTCCGTCCTCGATCTCGAAGTTGCGGAAGCTTTTGGAGACTCGAGTATCTGCTTGAAGAACGGGTCGTCTCCGTATCGGTGTGCAACAACGGAGGCCACATCTAATCCTCTCCAACCGCTGTTGACGACTTGGAGCAAGGAATCATCCATCGCTTCAAGGTCTACGTTGGTGGGAGAGGATCTACCGGCTACGGTACCCGAGTCTGACTTGTGATCGCCGCTGTCAATGATCGATCGATCACATCCGTGATCTGCAACGGCTGTCACTTCTCCTCCTCATCCTCCAGTCGTTTCCGTTAGCTCCGCTGACTGCGTCAGCCAGCTTTGCGCTGGTTGTTCTGGGAAGTTTCTTAGTGAGCTTTGCGCTAGCTGCTGGGCCCTCTAGAACGTCTCCTTTGGAACGCTTTTTTGGTGAGTTTTGTATCGGGTTTTGTTTGTACTCCCGCCCTCCTGTGCTTTGAGACGGGTCTCAAAGCATACCGAGGCGATCCGTCGCCCTCCGATGTTTACGTTCGAGGACGGTGTTTGCAGAAACGTGAGAGTCCCGGGCCATAGACCTCGTGACTCTATCATTTGCGAGTGCTGCAAGCCTCGCATCCAGCGAAGACAGGCATTGAAATGGCACCCAATTCGAGCACGTCCATGTCAACGAGTCGTGATAGGTATTTCTGATCGAGCGCGCACAGTTCCTGGCGTCTCGTTTGAATAGATACGAGAAAGCGCATCTGCAAGGACATTATCTGTCCCTGGGACATATTCAATGTCGAAGTCGAAGCTGGATATCTTCTCTATCCAACGGGCCTGCCTGCCCGACAGATTCTTCTGGTTAACAAGGTGTATTAATCCTTTATGATCTGTTACCCAGGTAAATCGACAGCCTTGCAGAATATCCTGGTGGCGGAGCATTGCTTCCACACCCCGCGAGCATTTCAATCTCGTGAACGGGATAATTCTGCTGCGTCGAGCTCAGCTTCGCAGAGAAAAATGCTGCCGCCTTTGCGGACTTCCAGTCATCGCCCTGCGATACTACTCCAGCGATACCGGTGCTGCATCCATCCGTTATGAGCCACACCGTGTGCGTCTTTCTATATACCAGCAGCTTTCGGTAATGATCACACCCTTCCTGGGCAATCCGTTTGCAATCTTCGAAAGCACGCTGATGCGTATAGCTCCAGCAAAAAGGGACCGAGTCACCGGTCAATCCATGAAGGATCCCCATGTAATCCTCACGACAGCCAGGTCATCGGCCAAGTACCCAATCGACCCGAGGAACCCGCGCAGTAAGTCCCGGTTCATCGGGTCTTCCAATTCACTACTGAGTCCACTTTGTCAGGATCCATCCTGATACCCTTGTCATCGACAACATGGCCCAGGACTTTGAGTTTGGGCTGCAGGAGCTGCATCTTATTAGCACTGAGGTAAAATTTCTCGTGCTTCAGAACATCAATATCTTTTTGATGTGCTCCAAGTGTCTTCCAACGTGTTGGAATAAATAATGATGTCGTCTAGGTAGACATCCATGAAAACCCCAATGAAGTCGGAAAACAATAGTTCATCAACGACTGGTAAGTCGCCGGGGCATCACAGTCGCCCTGTTGCATACTAAGCTTACCATATTGCCGTCAGGAGTGCTCACAGCTGTGCGTTCACATGTTCAGGTTTAATCCTGATCTGCTCATAGGCATCCTGCCCGTCGATCGGGAGCGAACTTTACAACGCATGCTCGCTGCAATATCCCTTCCATGTCTGGAAGCGGAGACGTCATCTTCCTATTCGCATTGCGGGCACGTAAGTCCACCACTACTCTCAATCGCGGATTGGACTTAGCCTTTGGTATCAACAGCAACGGCGCAGTATTGCCCGAGTTGGTAATCTTCCAACGGCCAGTATTCAGATAAATCTGCGCTTCTCATCCCATTGCGCACGCAGGCTTCCGGGCAGCGCGAAGGCCTCCACGGTAATATTTTATCCTCGTCGATGAGTGGTATCTCATGATTTATCACACGCAGAGGTGGCAAGGCGTCGGACGCTACTTTACAGATAGGCTCTGCGTACTTTAATAGCTCATCCCGAGCTGCCTGCAAGGTGTCGCCTCGACCCTCATTGCGTTGGTGTAGACCTTTGCTGTTGCAACTCCTTCTAAAGGTAATGCGTCAGCGCTGCCCATACAGACGTGCAGGATTAAGGCCGATAGTTACCTTGTGCTGGTACAGCCAAGCTGTTCCCAGAATCATATCATATCCGCTCAGGTTTGCGACGTAGAAGGTACGCCGGCTGCACTTCCTGATACCGAAAGTCCACATTTACTGAGTGGTTGATCCTAGATCGTGATCCCTGTACTGCCAGCTGCAAGACTATTGGGTCGTCCAGCTCGTCTCGACGAAGATGCAGCTGGTCTGCAACTGTAGTCGAGATCAAGTCACCCAGAGAACCCGAATCTATCAATGCACGGACTGGCTGGTTATTCACCTGCGCGACTATCACCAAGGGCTTAGCGACCATGCGATTGGGGGTTTGGGCATGGAAGCAGTACGTCAGCCCTTGTAACCGTCTGCAGGAATCTGGGCCTTCCCACAGAACAGCTCAACCTCGTTCCCCGAGCAGTTCGTCGTTGAACAGTTCTCCAAGGTACGATGGTTCCATGGTACTAGCGAAACCTTCCAACAGGTCATTCTCTGCAGATTGAATTCTCCCTGGTCGGGTCAGAACCCAACCTACAAGATCGAATTCCGGATTTGTCAAGTCTGCTTCTGATAAGAAATCCACAAACTCGACCTCGCCAGTTGGGAGGTGCAACAGGAAAATATCAGGCCCGTCCAGCTCATCTGGCTCGTTTTGATGCGCCTTATCGAAACTGAGCCGAGGGCGGGGTAATGATCGCGTCTCTCAGCGAGGTAACGCCTCACCTCATCGGCAAGTAATTCATTAACTGTTACCCGGTGCGTTCTCAGGAATTCGAAATCCTCAATACTGCATTCAACGGCGCAAATTGGCGTACCAGCTAGCCAAGCTAAATGTGGGTACTCGAAGGTACGCCATCGGAAGGACTGATACTTCATGAAAATACTCGTCCTCGATCACATAGCAGCTCTCGGACGCACGAGACACGACAAACCGAGCTCGCTGAAGGTGGACATCATCCTCGTCCATTTCGTCCCCTGGGTATAGCTGAGACACCTCAAGAATTAGCCGTACGGCCTCTTCAAGTAAGTCACCCAGTCGTTGAGGAGCCTCCCTTTGGGTCACATTGACAGTTTGTCAGCTGGTCTCCGAGCCCTAGACTCATCATCTGAAACATCCGAATCCGACACGTCTTCCAGAGGTGGAATGTCCGAGTTGGTGGGTGGAGTATAGTCGAACAGCTCTGCGTCGCTCTCGCTGACTGACCCAAGGTCATTACTGTCGCGCTTCTTACAGTCTTCAAGTTTGGAACGGAACCATCCTACAGATCAAATGTCTGGTCTATCAGATACGCCCGAGGCAGCAGGAACTGTAGTTCCTCCTCGAAATCCATAATGGTGAGTTTCCCTTCAGTTGCATTCTGAATATGGAAACGAGAGAACATTGAGCTGTTCTCAATGCCATCCCAGTAGGCATGCTCGAGCATAGTGCGTGCACCTATCATTAGCGCGTCACCGAGCTCAGCCGTGTAGCGCTCCTAATGTGACAAAGAGGGGGTCACGTCCCATAGCCCTTCGCCGCTCTCTTGCGTACCACAAGCTGAGCTCGAAGCGAGGGTCCCGAAGGTGAGCGTCGTCTATTAGACACTTGTTGTCAGCTATTGAGTCCATGATCACATATTGTGTCTCTGTCGTGCGATAGACACAGAACCGATGTTCTGTACCACTCATCTCCACGCCCTCTGCGTCTCCCGGGTATGGTTGACCCAGTTCCAGGGCCAACTCGGCGTTGAAAGCGTACAGGTCGCCGATAGACCGTGGGGGAGGTGAGTATTCCACCTCCTGGTCTGAATCGTTGATCACTTCATTGGATTCAAGCAGTAGCCCAGTGGATCCAATTGGTAGCGTATCAAGCACCTCTGTGCTCTCGTACAGCGCCGCGTCCCGCTCGTCTGTAAACCGAACAGCGTGAATGCCAAAGCCCGGGGGCTTACCCTTTTGCTTGGAGACAATGTTGGCTGTCTTAGGGCAATTACGGCAGCTGGTACAGTAAGTACTTTAAAAGAACCATGCTATGGGCCCAACCGGCTTTTTGTAAAAGCCCCATGCTAGTTCAAGTACACCTAAAAGCCTTTAAAAAGGAAAAATGCCCAAAACAAGAATCAAACGGGTGACCGCTAGATAATATTATTATCCAGCATTGTTACCACTACACCAAGCAAGTGATATTGGGCCAAGAAGCTACCCCAGCTAGGCTAAGCCTAGACTTACCCTACCTGGGACGCAAGCTGCCCTAGGTCTTTGAATATTGTTTTTCACTGTTTATTATGTGTTTCATAATATCTACTAACTCTAACTAACACTAACCAACCCTAACCAACCCTAACCTCTAACCAAAATAATAAATATACCTGAAGGCAAAGGCACTAACCCCTAACTCTAACCCCTAACCCGAACCCTAACCACCCTAACCCCTAACCAGGCCCTATGCGGGCCCTACAGGGGTGGTGCAAGGCTTATTCTGAATTTCCATTAACCGTTCTTTAACGAAATTGCTCCTCGGCTGTGCTATTTCTCCATATGTACATACTCCTTTGTCTTCATCTGCTCGCACTTTGTTTTAACCCCATCCATGCTCGAATCTCCGCGCTCATCCCACTGCCTCTTCATTTTGTATGCCCCATATGTCTTTCTGCCCGACAGCAGCAATCTGAGGAATCGCACGGGCACTACGCACTAGCTACGCTTCTTCGGATCTTGACCTTCACCTATACTGTTCTTTTTTGGTTAGCTTTACTGCGACCATTACTGCGCTCTGCGGCACAGTGAGGCCAGAATCTGATTTATAATGTCGATGCAAAATGCGCTCTTCAGATCCTTCCCTCCGCACCCATGTTCAGTTTCTACATTCTTGGTTTCTTTCAGCTCAAAGGTGGCCGCCGACATCCATGTTTTCACTGCCAGCACAACACCCCTGGTCCCAGATGGCATGGTCGCATTTGCCATCTGTACCGCGAAGTCAACCGCGACCTCACCCACGGCGAAGTCTCTGGCCAGTAACTCACTCACTCTCGATGCCTTGATGTTCGTAGTGTTGCCGGGGAATCCCGACAGCGATACTTATAATGTATGTGCTGTATGTTTCTTGCTCACTCATCCTCATGTAATCGAAGGATCACTTGCCCGATGAATTCACTTCGATGGCGTATGGTGTTGGTTGTTCGGCCCCGAACCTCTGTCGCCCGCTTCCACCTCCACTTCCGCTTCCACTCTGAGCTTGATTATTAATTCTATGCCCATTCATCCGATTACAGCGGCTCCCGCTATGCACTATGCTCCCCAATATTCCCAATACTTCCCTGGGCAACCTCTGCTTTTTTGCCTCCCTTCGTTCCCCAGCAGAATTCGAATTCCTACCCCACTGCTGCCTACAAGGGTGAATTTGTTCCGAGCTCCATTGATACTCGAAATGCGCCATCAACTTTGATCCCCAATCCACGCAACGTTGCCGCCTCTACGAGCTCGATGTTTACCTCTCTTGCGCAAGAAGATTCTGCCTTAAATCGCTCCGCTGCAAACCCTATAGCTATCCTATGACGCAATGTGAGTTTACCGCATTTCTCTTACAGACACATTCAAATAAAAGTTTTTTCAGCCCTCCGGAAATACCAACTCCAATGTATGTCTGTCTTGCCATGTTCAAATAAACTCACTCATCTGGTTTAGTACAACCGCTGCACCGTCTACTCGACCTGTCGAACAAACTTCCTCTTCCTCTCCTCGGAGACGATGCCATCCACTCACGCCTTTGGGATCATCGGTGTCCGGGACTGCGGCCTCAACTGGCCAAGGCCCGAACCTTCGTCCGAGGAGAAACCGATTGCTTCACCACTTGCCCTCTGTTAGTAAATTAGTGTAATATCTGAAATATAAACGCACCCCCACTCTCAAATTTGCTTGAATTGAGTTTCACTCAATGCGGCCGGCATATAAAGTCGACTCATTAACCATCCTCGCCGCTATTACAGTACAATGCTATTCACACCATCTGTCAATGCTCGTCGGATC
Source organism: Mycena olivaceomarginata (assembly GCA_029378375.1). Taxonomy (NCBI): domain Eukaryota; kingdom Fungi; phylum Basidiomycota; class Agaricomycetes; order Agaricales; family Mycenaceae; genus Mycena; species Mycena olivaceomarginata. The sequence continues at coordinate 72,641 of JARKIC010002017.1, read as the reverse complement.
TTTACTGACTCGAATGTGGATTTCTCAGGGCAGCTGACCCCGATTTTGACCTTGATAAGATCTCGTCTCTGGCTTCCTTGATGATGTTCGAGATCACAATGGAGACGATGGGAAAAAACCCCGTGGTAAAATATGGAAGTTTCCCAAATTGGTTGGTTGAAATTTCGCCGTTCTGACCGCAGTGCATCTGCGCAGGTCTCGCAGCACGGAACTTACATGCAGCAACGTCCGCGGGATGAATCCTGTGACGTATCCCACTGGTCCGCCTTCTATTTTTTGGGGGGGCTGATGCTATCCTTAAATCAGCCAACCGTTTGAGAAACTGACGCCACTGAAAACATCCGAGCTACAAGATCCGGCGCAAGCCGCTCACAAGGCGCGCGTCTTTGATCTGATAACGAAATTCATCTCGTGCTCCGTGCCATCCTCGACCCTGCACTTCCAGATCAGTCTCATCGAGGATGCTCCCTCATGCAAAACAGATCCCTCAGAGCTCTCTATATATCGCTTTGCTGTTCTTTCTATTGTCCTCTCCATCTGAACTCAAGGATATCGGTATCTTCTGTTTCTCTGGCTCCGGGATCTTTACAATCACTTGCAAAAAATGATCATGACTTAACCGAGCAATGCTGTGATTCCATATCAAAAGTTTGCTCGCGCCTCACACTCGCCAACTTCATTTCCCCGGGTTTCAGTATTGGACGCATCATGGACCTCGCAGCGCTTCTCTCGGTTCTTGGGAATCCGCGATCACTTCAGACACCAATGCTGTGCGGTTCCCTTTTTCAGAAGCCTTGCTCCCAGCGGTGCTCATTTCCCCAAGCCACTGCGGACTATGCTATTTTCTCTTGCAACTGTGCACCGACTTTGGCCGCAGAATATGCTATGCACCTCTCCCCGACATGGCCCCATTTGTGCAATTCTGACAGCCCAGCATGCATATAAATTTACCTGTTCTTACAACTCCTCCACCTCTTGCTTATCTGCCGGAGCGGAGCGAAGGCGTATCTTGTATTGACTATAGATTAATGTGGCTGGCAAGCTGTTATGACTATGAGAGTGTAGTGGTTAATACCATGGCCAGAATGATGGCCATCATGGAAAGGTTTTTGGTTCAATCCCCGCTATGGACTTTCTTTTATTTCTCCCTTTTGGGACTGCTTGACAAGCATGGGGCTTTTACAAAAAGCCAGTTGGGCCCATGCCTGGGTTTTTTAAAAATACCTACTGTACCTAGTGATTACAGGCAAAGTGGCCTATGTCGTTGCAGGTAAAACAACGACCCTCAGCTAGCATCTCATTAACCAGACTTCCGCTCGTTCAGCAGCAAGGACAACCTCATCCCACTGGGACACCTCTGCGTCAAGATCTTTTCGGTAAAGCTCCTGTTGGATGTCTGCACGCAGGCTGCGCCAAAATCTAACCACCTTCTCCAGGTCGTTAGGTAATCCAACCACGTGCCAAAGTTGTTCAAATGAGGCGATGTGCTCCAGAACGGGCTTTGCGTTCTGGTAGCAGCGGTTCAGCTGATCGCACATTTTATTCCGGAAGTCGGCGGGGAAAAAAAGTCGAACAAGTCAAGGAAAAAGTTCTCGAGTGTGTAAGTTGCTGGCTTTCGGATCACTACCTGCTTGTAGAAATCCAGCGCTTTCCCAGTCAAATAGTACGACAAGAACAATAACTGGTCAGAAGCCAGGACCCAGCCCACCCGCACAAACGAAGTAGATTCGCGACACCAATGGTAAAATAAGGTGGCGTCCGTGGACCCGTCGTATTTGGTGGGTGGGATGGGTTTCAGTAACATTCTGTGAGGCATCTTCTTTTTATTCTTTACAGTCCTCTTACGGCGCTTGGCAGCCTCATCGTTGCTGTCCAGGTCAGATTCGTGGTCTGAAATTGATGAGCTGCTAGATGATTCCGAAGGGGGAGTACCACCACCTCGGGCTATGTCACGGATCACCTGCTCCAAAAATTCCCCAGGCCTAGTCCTCGCCGGGGTCATTGATTTAGCAGGCTCTCCAGTGTTCGCTGAAGAAGGGAGGCGATGCGATGTCGCATCCAGAATATTTTGCTGTACTATGCGCTTCGCCTGGCTGGAAGCGGATGTTCGGTACGTCTCTGTGGTTCCGGATGTCTCAACTCACTGAGCCTTCTCTCAAGCTCAGCAATCTCTTGCTCGGTCGTCTGGCCAGACTTAACTACACCTTTGTTTTTAGGTGGGTGCACTGAGACACATTTAATGGAACACTAACCCCTTCCTTGCGGGCATAGGGGTGCGGTATCTCCTCGTACGGAGACGGGGTTTCACTCAAGTCCAAGAGAGGTGCGTCATCGAATAGCCCACGCTCGGGCGTTACACTTTCTTGCTTGATTACACGGTTGATTTCCTCGAAGTTTGCCAGCGCCTCTCGTTGGGCTGCCAAATCATCTTCCGTGAAGTCGATGAGGGAAGGGACCGCGCCGAGATTGCGCGGGTCGAGCCCTTTGCCTTTATCTTTCGAAGAACCTTTGCCACTAGGTACGGCGGGGCTCATGGGGAAACCTGGGAAGGTGGGCTTTACCATGTGTTCATCAGGCGGGGCGCTACTAGCTTTGCGCCACGCAGCAGCGATTGCCCTGTCGGCGTAGAAACGGTGACGTTCTGCCATTCTCATGAGCTGCTCACTACTCATATCGGCCTCTGCTTGGTTGAGGGTCGATTTGGAGGTAGGGGTGCTACGGATGGTATCAAACGTAGACTTATTATCTACAGGCGACACTGGCTGCGGGCTATGAGTGCGTGCCGTTCTACGTGTAACGGGCGTCCAGCCGTCATCAATCTCCTTGTCAGGAGCGATGGGGCCGAAGTCCACGTCCCTCGAGAGGGGCGCGGCATTGGACATAATGTCGGGCTCGCTGCTAGCGAGCCCCGGGCTGGTGTTACCAGACCTGTCTCCCAATCCCCAGGCGTAGAGGGAGGTCTCCCCGACACCGCTGAGCTGAAGCTCAGCTCGGGGGTGACCGGTGAACGATGTGCTCCGAACTAAACCCAAACAACACACTTATCACCCAAATACAACCCAAGTCCTTCCGGAATAAGCAGTGAGGCCTACGGAAATAAGACTAGGATCGGAAATAGGCCAATCAGCGAGCGCAAGAGCCAAGATTCAGACGAGTGGTAGTCCCTTTACAGGTCCTAACAAGGTTGAAGGGAAGGTATGTGTTTCCCTTAGGAAGATGAACCTTCACTACAAGATATCACCAGGAATTGACCTGAGCGATAATCGAGCGGTGGAAATAAGATGTTTTAACAGCTTCGCAGCTTATGAGACAGCAAGTGTTGAGAGTGGTGGTGGTGGTGGTGGTGTCGTCCAACGACATGCAAGAGACCTCAGATAGGTCGACATATAACAATTCCAAACGATAGCAAGCCCGAAGCTTATTTCCCAAGTGCCGATGATGATAGCTGATTCCAAAACACAATTCGATTCCCAGATGATAGATAGCCTCAATCACGTCCAAGTTTCCAATACCCTATTCCTTATTCCAACTTAAGGTTTCCCGATGTTAAAGTCCAACGACAATACACACTGAGCCAACCCCAGAAATAGCCCAATTGCAAGTGTTCAGCCTACTAATACACGGGTGATTCTGTACCCTACTCGAGATAATGTCCTGACTACTTATACAAACCCCAGAATCATATGCAAGTCCAAGAACGAAATAGAAATCTCCTTAGCCGACCTTCGCCAGTCCCGGAACTTCACCGGAACGTACACGGCTATCCCGGCAGTCATCAGAATTTGATAGAATTTGATGCCCATATAATTCCAATGTTTTTGGCTTGAATTTCTATGTGCCGATTTTAAGATCCATTAAATATGCAGATTCGCGGAATTCAACGGGTTCCTCATTGTATTTTAGTGATTCACCCTTTGAGCGGCCGGTTGCCTTGGGAAATCCATTGGCGCTCGCACGTGCTTTGATTACATACCATCAATCACCTTTGACGCGACGATTGCGCGACGACGCGCCCACCGACGCGACTTCTCGAGTGCAATTTGTACAGCCGGACACACTCAGATGCGGACTTTGCTCTGGTTCCTCCTTGTTTCGCTCTTCCTCCAGCTATCCTCATCAAGTACAGCTTTACCGCCGCGTCGTCAGTTCCCAATGCCGCCGCAACTAGTCAATCCGCAATGTGTGTCCCAGCCTGGGTCCTCCTATGATGCATTTACACAGTTTAAAGTGTTTATGAAAAACCGCATCAACCTGTATGCTTGTATCATCTGCCCGGACAGCCAGAACCAGTATATGCCTTTATCGAGAGCGGCAACCCACGAAGACCTCAAGTCCCACGTAGACCACGTTCAAAAGATGGACCGTGAACCAGCGCCTATGTCAAGCCCCTTACATGTAGCCTCTGAACTCGGGTCTGAAGCCGGATCGCCCAGTTCTCACTCAAGATTTGCTTCCCCCACCCCATCTGGAATTCCCGCCTCGAGTCTTCCCACGTCAGACCTGTTCGACCTCTTCGGGGGTAGACCAACTCAGTCTGTTCATGGCCCCGCCCTCCCTTCAGATGATCCCAATCAAATATACGATGATTTTGCTGGGGAACTTGCCCAGAACAGGCCATCTCCAAATGAGTCTTCCGAGTTTGACTCGAGTGACGACGAAGATGCTTACAACACTTGGCAAAAACCCGAAAGTGATGGCATTATGCCCGAGGAACATCCAGAATCGGATGGGCTTCTTTATCATACAATGATCGATTTGCGGAAGAACAACGAAGTAAGATTTTGGTGTCGACTCGGATATATGTATAGTACTTAATGTGCACGCAGATTTTGCCCCAGAGCATTCATTGGTAGCCTCGGGGGATGAGGATTGGTGGTGCTGGCGTAGCAAAGAGGTAAGTCTGAGCGCTCATAAGAATATCACCCAATCTTTATCGTCATCTGTAGGAGTGCCTCCTCGATATCATGTCTGGGTTTCCACGAGCCTGTTTTTCCGAAAAAGAACTCAACGCAACACGGTGGTACGCGAAGAAAAACGGTGTATCGTCGCAACCTACCATCAAACAAGTTAAAAATCATCGCGAGGATATCTTGAATGTCGCCGGACTGCAAACTAAATTGTTGCATGGCAAATTGGGTAATACTTTTGCCGTGAATGACTGGTTAAGATTCTTCAGCATGTAAGTACATAGCGTAATTTCATTTCAACCTACTCAATGTTTTTTAGGAATTTGCGAACCCCCTCATCCGTCCAAAACTTCACTTATATCCGGAGGACAGCGGCCAGAGACTTGAGGAAGCGCGGCAAGCGGCTAAATGGAAGCAAGAGGTTGACGGTAATATTTCCGGACCCATGGCTCGTGGCACTGGCGGGAAAGACTTCTTCGTTGAAGAAGTGTGCTTTGCCAAATTGGATAGTCACGGATCCGTCGGGCCTGTTATGCCAATGCGGTGGTTCACGCGTGAGGGCCGAATGTGGTCAATTGCGCATCCTCTTCGGCTTACCGCATCCAACTCCGCCTTCGTTATTGATGGAAGAGAGAGCACCTGCCTCGAAATTCCTCTCGACAAGTACTTTCTCAATGTTCGAGACCTTGAGGACCCGGATGTTCAAGCGCGATATAGCATTCCGCCACCATCAAGCATTGCCGGTAGTGTATATTTTATTACCGCCCGACATCTCATTAATCCTTGACTAGGGATACTTCGAGACCCATCCCTTCCTTTGGAAAAGTGGAGCCAGCCTTCCGTGAACCAGTGGCGTATCAAGGGAAAGGGACGGCGAGTTCACTCGGTCCCACTTTGGAAATATTGCGACGACACTTCTGGAAATGTGTCGAAAAAGTGGAATAAGCACAATTCCATCCTCTTTACGCTCGCCAGTCTTCCCCGCGAGCTAACCCAGATGATTTACAACATCCATTTCATCGCTACATCGAACCTTTCCCCGCCTCTCGAGATGATGGAGGCCGTTGTCGCGATGCTACGGTAATTTATATTTGTGTATACACCATTCAGCGGATCTCATTTCACAATAGGGAGGCGCAGAAAGATGGGATTGAGGTTTGGGACTGCGAATACCAAGATTGGATCTTGATTATTCCGTGGTTCCTGGCTTTCCAAGGTGACAACCCTATGTCGAGTGAATTTGCATCCCACGTCGGTATGAAGGGGAAAATTTTTCTGCCGTGTTTGCAAGGCAAAATCCGACAAGAACGGCCGTGCGCCGGGCGACGCCGGTGAAATTGACCGATTGAAAGAGTTCATGACGGCGAGTTGCTTCCGACGCATAATTGGGACAAGGTTGACATGTTTATAGGCGGGAATCCCGCGCACAAAGCAACAAACAATATCCAACCTCACCGCTCAGCTGAAACGAGCCATCGACGGTGCTCCAAGTGCCGTCGACGACATAGCGACTGACACCGGCTCGAAAGACAAATTTTTCCAGCACTTCCTTGACAAACTTCAAGTTGCGGCATCCAAACTCAGGGACGAGCAGAAAGAGAGAGGACCCTCTGGCACTGGTGTCTCAAAGGCCGAGGAAGTAAAGAATTTGCTTCACAAACTCCGCGCTGAAATGCCCGACAATATTTTTAATCCGGTTCTTTCGATCCCTGGTATTTTCCATTTGTCTCGAAGCTCGAAAATACTCAAGGGGAAGTTGTAGACTTCGATTGCGCATCACGACACCCCAGTCGAAATACTCCATGTCGTCTTACTTGGCGTAGTAAAATATTGGTGGAGGGATACTGTTTCGCGATAAAATTCAAAGGGGAAAGAAGAACTCAGGGCGCGTTTATCCAGTGTGGATGTGTCTGGCTTGAATACTCCCCCAATTCGCGGCAATACTTACGTGCAATATGCGGGATCCCTGGTCGGTCGGGATTTTCGAGTCATTCTGCAGGTTGCTCTGGTTGTCCTTCACGGCCTTATCCCGCAAGCGCATTACGACGGCTGGGTTTCCCTCTGCAGGCTCACGCCACTGATGTTCCAACCTGCGATAGATCATTTACCAACCTATCTTGTGCGTCAAATCTAATCCTGCTGTTAATCTCGCTAATTCATGAATGCAGGAGACGTTAGAAGCGGCCGTCTTCGATTTTATGACTGCAACCGCTCTTTGGAACACCCAATGGTTCAACAAACCGAAATTTCATCTCTTCGTTCACCTCACAGACCACATCCGCCGCTTCGGGCCTCTGATTCTCTACGCGACAGAGAGTTTTGAATCTTTCAATCTGGTGATCAGGCTCCGCAGTATTCATTCAAGCAAACATGCTCCCAGCCTCGATATCGCCACTGCATTCAGTCACTTACACGCGGTTCGACATCTGGTCAGTGGGGGCTATGTTCTCGAAGACGAGAATGGCAATCACATTGCACCTCGTCAAGCAGGCCCAGAAGTCTTGGCTCTGCTAAATGACGAAGAATTCCTTGGATATATGTCAATGACCGGACTGTCGAACACAAATTAAAGTGGTAAGGCAGACTTATCGTCTCTCAGAAGAAATATTTACAGATATTTAGGACTTCACATGCCGCTGGTGGGAAGTACGCCGTGCCCTTGGCCCGATACCGCAGCCGCAAAACACGGAATCTCAAGTCTCTTGCGGGCCAGCGATACGGTACAGCGATGTCGAAGCCTTGTTCTGACAAATAGCGACAAGATCGAGATATCCAAGTATCTTATCTACCGCAAAGGCGGCGGACTTTGTGTCGGACGAGCAGAAGAAATTCTGGTTGAGCTCGAAACCGATTCAGTCATTGGAATATTGATTTCGGCCTGCCTTATCGGCCCAGATGTAATGCCGTACCGTCTTCCCTCATGCACATTGCAGGGAAATCAGCGACTCATGGTCGCGTTCAACGTGAGTGGTCAATTCTGCAACTTTCTTTTTCCAAGAAAAGAAGAAAAAAACTGACACTGCGCGAAGGAACTCGTTTGCGCGGTGAACGTTAACCACAATTGTGCTGCCCATCAGTGCAAAATGACGCTCACACGGCGAGTCATTCAGGAGCGTCAAAGAACTGACCGCTTCGAGAACGAAGTCAACCACGCTGTTGAACCAAATGACTGCTTCTTAAACTTGGCGCAACTCCGAAGTGCCATGGACGTGCAACATTTTCGCAGCCGTACACGATTCCCAGGTCTGTCGCTTCAGGATGCGATTGAGAAATCGATCGAGAACAAAGCGCGGCTGGAGCGGGGAGGCCAAGGAGGTGGAGGCAACAAAGGAGGCATTGAAAGAAGCAGCCAAAGAGAAGCCCGCAAAGGAGAAGGGGAAGCGGAAGAAAAAGGACAACCCCGCGGCGGCCCCACAACTTGAATTGGAATCAACAATCCAGCCTCAGGCAGCGAAAGCGAGTCGCGGAAAGAAGCGGCAACGAGCTGAGGTTGATCGGGACTTTGCTGACGGTGGGGAGGACCTTGAATACCGGCCACGACCTTCGAAATCTCGCGCGGGGAAGGAGTAGAATAAAATCGTTTGTGTACGTTAGGACAAGTTGACAGCATCAGACATCGATCTCCTTGCGTTCTTCCACGACCGAGCTATCCCATTTGTCCTCCTGAGACCCCTCCTGCGACCATTCCCACATCACCGGCTGGGACCCATCCTCGACCTCAGCAAGAGTGCAGTCAGGATCAAAGTCGGATCCTATCTCCGACTTCCAGCCATGGTGTTGCGGAAGGTACTGAGCAATCTCGTCGATGTGGTTCTCCGCTCGATGCATTCGGACGCCTAACCCTCCGACTCCATCAGCAAATCCTGGTTTTTGCTGTATTTACCGTATTCGCCTGTATTCGCTGTATTTGGAAGGCTTCTTACATAGAGTTACGTAGAGCTGTGTATTCCAGGGTGCTTACGTAGTGGACCGTATTTGAGGTCAATCTATGTAGTTGCCCGTATTTCAGCCTCATCTCCATAGTTGCCCGTATTTCAGTCTCATCTCCATAGTTGCCCGTATTTGGGCTTTTATGTGTACCTCACTGTATTTGGGGGCCAACTGTGTATTTCTGCGTAGTCTGACCTCACTGATTTGACGGCTGGGTGGGTGTTGCCCAGGCAGACAAAATACATCCTCAATCAGTTCTGCGCACTAGTGCCAAAAAAATTGATTCAATATAATAATTTGAAGATAACTAACTAGCCATACAGACAATAATGCAATATAAACTCGGGACCAGAGAAAGACAGTGGCATGATAAAGGAGAATGGGACGCTAAACAATAAATGAAGGACAAGGGGGCCCCTTGTTCCGGACCACCACAATGGCCGGTGTCGAAGTGCTAGTTGACCCTAGCGGGGTTCGTGGGACCGGGTCGGTGATCTGAATACGGGTCGGAGGCCTGAAGCAGGCAAAGAGGGAGAAGGCCGGGGGCGTCGCTCGAGGGGTGGAGTAAGAAAGGTGGTGAGAATTGGAGTAAAAGAGGGAAGATTTGTGTCGTAGCTGCTCGATGGATATAACTCGTATAAATCGTACTCGGGAGGCTCGATAGCCCACTGGCGACGTTCCGGGGAGGATAGGTCGAATCCGTTCGCTGGGACTCTAGGCACGAGCCCTACACTGGTCGCGATGGTGGTGGTTTCGGGTTAAGATTGCACGATCGCCCCTATGTACGTACACAGTAATAAACTGTACACGACTAGGAACAATAACATAGCAAAGGGGAAATAGGGAAATGAGGGAATACCTACGTGCTGGTCAACCATCCCTTCCACACCGGTTTTCCCACGCCGCTGGGAAGGGTGTGCGCTCCTGACAGACGATGACGGCGACGCCTGCTGGTCGCCTGAGCCTGGCGGGGCGAACAGACGCCGATCACCCCCCGCGACATTAGTACAACGTCGGGCGCCACGCCGCCCATACTCGGAGATCACTCCCAAGTCCCGCCACCCCTCGTTCGTGATTCCGTGTATGTAGCCTACACGGCAACAATTCAATACTACCTCTGTGCGAGCACGAAGAACCGTCCCAAGGATGAGCAGCCTCAACCCACGAGCTGCCACTCGCCCTCACCACAAATACCTGCCCCGCGCCCGTCTTTGTGCCACTCCCGCTCATCTCGGACTGCTCGGCGAAACAATAATAGCACGATGACGCCTCGTGGGTACCACGGACCCACGCGAGAAGCAACGGAACAACACGTTCCCTTCTCCTTTCCCACGTCCACATCGTCTCTCTCCGCCGCCATCGTCGCCGTGCGCCCTCTAGGTCGACGCTAGCATCTAATGCACAAAGACAACCCCCCCCCGATGCAGGTCATCGGGCGAGGTATCTTAGTGTGCGAATCTCCAACGGGACTCCCTCCGTCGGTAGACCCCTTCTCTAAGACATTCCAAGTCTGTCTTTATCGATCTCTTCTTGTCAGAACCATGAGCTTCATGCAACCCCACCCGCCGACGGCATACATGGACCTGCAACTTGATGGCCCGGAAAATCTGGGGAGCAAGCGGATATTTCCGCTCTTTGTTCTCGAGCTGTTAAATAACGCGGAGAAGACATACCTTCGCCACCCATACTGAACACAAACCAACTCCTCGTACACTTAACACCAAACCCCCAACGCTTCCAAATGGCAATCACCCGTAACACCACCGCCCGCGCGTCCTCCCCAACCCCCTCGGACAATAGCGACGTATACTATGAAGGTTACGACAACGTCTCCTCGCCCGCGCCCAGCCAGACGGCCGACCTCCACGGCTGGGAGAGCAACTCGAGCCACCCGCCCATGGACTCCGAAATGACGCCAACCCCCACGGTGGCGCGCCCCTCCTCCCCGGCCTCGGTGGTGGAGGTCTCGGGAGACGAGTTCCCCCGTCTCACCACTCCCGCCCCCGCGACGACCAAGCCCCGCACCAAGGCCACTAAGGCAGCCAAGGGTAAAGGGAAGGCAAAAACGGGTACGCCCCCCCATTCTATCCAATAAATTACCTCTGACACCCTTTCCAGTCGCTGCCACTGCCGCTGCCCCCACCAGTGACGCCGACGATCCCTTCCTCGCAGCGGATATCGCGGCCGCCACCGCCGCCTCGCTCGGCCTCCCGACTTCGCTCGACCACGCGACTGCCGGAACATCGTCGTCGCGTCGCCCGGCGGCCGACCCAGGCTCCCCTTCCAAACGCCGCCGCTCCAACACTGCCGGCGACACATCTCCTGCTCCCGTCGCCACGCTCGCCGATGCCCCTGCAGCTGCACCCGTCGTCGCCGCGTCCGCCGCTGCCTCTGCCACTGCACCCGTCGTCACCGTGCCAGCCGCTGCCTCTGCAGCGGCACCCGTCGCCACCCCCGCTGCTGCATCCGGCGCTGCACCCGTCATCATGTCCGCCACCACCCCCGCCGCTGCTCTTGCCACTGCGCCCGCCGCTGCCCCCCTCCTTGTCGCGCACGCTGCTGCCCCTGTCGTCGCTGCGCCCGCCACCACCTACGCTGCGGCCCTTGTCGCCGCGCCCGCAACTGTCCCAGCAGCTGCCCCCGTCGTTCCCCCTGTCGCCATACCCATCACTGTCCCCGCCGCCGCCCCCGCTGCTGCCCCAGCTGTAGCCCCCGTCGCTGCCCCCGCCGCTGCCCCCGCCGCTGCCCCCGCTGCTGCCCCCGCCCTCCCCCCCTCTCTGGCTGACGGCGGATAACCTGCCCCCTCGTGGCTCGTACACCCCCACCCCAGCCGGCGGTTTCCCCACCATCGTAGCAATGCATCGAGGCACCGCATCTAGAAGGGAGGTGGTGTAAGGGGACCCCCTGGCCCTGACTCTTTCAATCTTGCATGTGACCTTGTCCATGAGTACTGTAGATATCTTTGTACCTATTCTTAGTGATACATCTGTCCATCTGTTATCTGTCGATCCCTCATCTGCCAAGTAGTACAGCCTCCTGTCCAGCTCTGACATTTATACCCCAGGCTGGTGTGGGTAGGTCCTTAGAGCTTTTTCTCTTTGGATCCTCCCTCGCCAGGTGTGTAGTATTTATCTTGTACACTAGTGACTAATTTAACTTTGGATCCTCCCTCACCAGAACTCTTGAGTTAGTGCTTGGGTCTTGAGATTGCCCTTACAGTCTTGTGTTCCTAAGGGAGAAACAAGCAGTCTCATTGTAGAGACAAGTGGTCTCATCGAAGAAAGGGGTTGGTGGTGAGGAGACTGATGGTCTTGTTGTCCCAGGGAATGAAGGATATGTTTGTGTGAGGCCAATGCAGTCGTTTGGAGGGGCTATGAGGTGGTGTACCATGCCTAGCATGTTCGCCAGTCTCACACCGCATTTTGTGGCTCCTCCAATGGCTGAACATATGACCTCAAAACACCCTATTTTCTTTGCTTTCTACCTCACAACCATGCCCTTACAGACATGCGCTAGAAGAGCACCTGATGAGCCACCAGGTGGCTCCTGGTGGTTCATTGCAAAGTCTCTAGGGTATTATACAAGTTTGTAAGTCAGTGTGTGTGTCCATCTTTGTCAGTTTGATGTCCATCTTTGTCAGTTTAATGGGCATCTTCGTCAGTCTGGATAGCCGAGCTTCACTCTTCGTCAGTCGATGGAGCCGATGGTGCAACCTCATCAGTTGAGGTTCAAACTCGTCAGTCCGGATCTTTTGGCGGAGATCATCCTAATTTGGTAGGTGCCGCGGATCCATGTAATTCCGCCCCTGGCTTCTTTGCTTCCACACCACCGCCCCACAACGAGCTCATCGGGCGTCAGACAGATTGTATGGGTAAGCTTGTGTCCTCCTCTAGCCCAGCAGGTTCTGTCAATCTTCCTCCCCCAGCTGTCTTTCAAATGTACGGTGCAAGTGCACATGGGCTGCACAGCAACTTTGTTCCCTGCTGTACCAACTGCCTCCATCTCACCTGCTGGCGCACAGGATCCGCTGCAGGTGTGTGATGCTTCCCTTCATTCTGTTGCGGTATATTTCGACTGTGGATTGGCTACAACTCAGAGCAAAGCTTCGCTCAGAGCCCATCGTGCCAGTAGAGCCGGCTTTGCAAACGTACCCGAACCCACAACCCCTCGGCGCCATCACTACAGCCAGGGAAAGCACCGAAACACACCAAGAAAGGTGGAGAGAAAGAGCTGAACCTTGACTGGGAGCTGGTTGCAGGAGGGAAATGTTGGTGCGCTCGGGATCTGGTGCATGAGAACCCTGAGGAGTTCAAGTTGGAATGGCCTGAATACGCACATCTTGTGGATGATCTTTAGTTGATATGTTGCTTAATTGTAATTCGACTCCTATGCTTGAATCAAGATTGTTTTAGTGAGTTGAAAATGTGTTTCACCCAGGTCGAGTTCAACTGTCTAAATCAGAACGGAAGATTGGGGTTGAAGATGGGTACACAGTTTCTACACCAAGGTAAGTAATGACATCACAGACATCTTGTCAACCGAGAAGATCTGCGCGGCTTGCTAACATCTTGACAGAATGACGAAGATCAATGGCACTGGCGAATATCAAAAACAGCACTGACGAACAAGATAATCTGAACTGACTTACAAGTTTGTAAATGTCCCAAGTCTCTGATGCTGGCCATCAGGGTTGGAAGCCTGCATGATGGCCATCAATCAAATCAGCTGCCATTGTTCTGTGAATGAGCTGGCAGCCAGCCAAGGAATACAGCTGCAGATCCAGCTGACCACCATGTTTTGCATTCCTGGTCTCCAACTCTCTGAAACAGCAGTATCCACTGGCATTGGATATAATCATTTAAGCTGCACACTGTATCTATTTGGTCTGCTGCAGCTGATCACCCTTGTCATTTAATTACTGTGTTCAAAGTCAGGAGATTTTCAGATTCCAGCTCTGAGTCAGCACTGAAGAGCTCAAGCCAGAGATGCCCAGTCACTACACATCAAGCTGCCAAGACACGTTGAAACACCGTAACAAGAGTGCGCGGCATCTAGTGCTATTTTGCGATTTCCTAGGACCAGTATTTATACAATGGGAAAGTGCTAGCACTTCTGAAGTGCTATTACTAGCACTCAGGACTCTAGCTAGGTGATAGAAAGGAGAACTGGAGTGAGCCCAAGCTGCCGGTTATAGCATCAGATACGACTAGGGTGACGCGCTGAAACACCATAACAAGAGTGCGCGGCATCTAGTGCTATTTTGCAATTTCCTAGGACCAGTATTTATACAACAGGAAAGCACTAGCACTTCTGATGTGTTATTACTATCACTCAGGACTCTAGCTAGGTGATATAAAGGAGAACTGGAGTGAGCCCAAGCTGCCAGTTGTAGCATCAGATACGACTAGGGTGACACGCTAGTACGGTCTGGAGACATAAACCACGGGGAAATAACCATAAGCCTACACAGTCAAGGTGCTAGCACCTAGGAAGCAAGAGACAGGAGAGTGGTACTATGAGTACACTAGCAGGAGGTGCAAGCAGCGAGTCGGGAATCTGAAGGGTAGTAAACTATGCGCTAGCAGCCTTCTAGCAAGGGTGTTAGTATGCGGTACCCAGCTAGCGTTCGACCCGAGACCTGAAACACAGATGCAAGCACATGACTGTCGCAATGCGGTCGTGAGTCACAAACAGAGACAAGTAGACAGTAGAGGAATAGCTAGCAGGCTATTGGTGCGGATGCGCGGGTCACCACATATGCAGTAATGGCTAAACGGACTGCTAGCCGGTGCTCTGACCTGTGCTGGATGACTCCAGGTGGCGGATTCAACTCCGTTTTGTCAGGATAGAGGATCCGGCAGCTGATGGCGAGCTGAGGAATCACTCACGATACCCATAAATGGACGCTAGTGGATCAGTGTGGCGGTTCTGCTTGGCATAGACCCATCATAAAACCAAACAGCAGTCGTTTCATTGGCTGTGGTATCTATCACATCATTTTCACTCATTTATATTATTCATTCTGTTTATCACATGTACCATGGACCTCAGTAGTATAAAGGGAGCACAGAGCAGGCTAGAACCTCAGATTATTACACCCTGACTTTGCACGAAGTTGGTGCAGGTGGTCTCAGGTTGCTAGTGGAGATTGTACACACACTTCACAAGTAGCAGCTTTATTGGAATCAATACTGTTGACTCTGGACACGTCGAGATCTTAAGTTGAGGTTCCTGTTGTTGACTTGAGGAGTCTTCATGTATAAAACCAAGGGTGTTCTCTTCAAGAACCAGCTAGCAGTTGCGCTAGTAGCTTTGCCTTCACCCCAATATTATTGTAGTGTGTTGGATCACCTACTAGGTGATTGTGTGTTGACTTGAGCCCACTAAGAAGAAGACAGACTAGGTGCCCCCCCCTCTAGACCGACTGTAACTTGTCAGTTACTTCACCTTCACCCCGATATTGATAGAAGTGCTGTCGTAGTGTGTTGGGTCACTAGCTGGACGCTTATAGTGTCTATTTCCAATACAAAGTGGAAATGTTCCTGTTCTTGGTTAAGGAATAGGTCAGCGGCTTAAGGACTGCCTTGTCGCTTGAGGATTGAAGTCCCCTTGTTGTTAGCCTCAATAGTCTTTGGGTACCCCATTGCGAGGATTTTCACAAACCTACATACTCTGCCCTGGTGCCCTCGATCTAGTGATCCAGCCACCTTGTATCCAACCCATAAACCACTGCCAATCCCAGGTGCTAGCAGTATTGTTGTTGGCAGCTGCGTAGTGCTAGCGTGTTGTTGAACAGCTTTGTTGAAGTCTAGCAGTTGAATTGTGTTTGCTCCAAACCCGCTGGTCACATACTACGGCCCGTACCCGAACTCACAAAGAGAAGCACTTACATCTTTGGAGGAATAGATTGTTGTAGTGGTGGTTTTGTGGTTGTTTTGAGCAAGCCCAGATCTAAGCTATTTCTAGTCGTACATCAAGTGCACCGTTTCAATGTTGTGTTGCCACCATCAACACATATGCTTGGTGTGAACAATGCTACTGACAGTGATGTGTTTGATTGCTTTTCCCCCCAACCACCATTCCTCAGCACACATGCCTTTCTTGCATGCTCCCAACCTCCTCCATACTCTGCAGACATACTCGCCTGACATAAACAACACACCAACTTAATCATAGTCACTGCTGCCCAATTCTCAACCAAGTTATAGTCACTCACCTTAGCCTGGAAACTTCAAGTTATTTTTCCTTGAAGTTTGTATATCAAGCAGTTCTCGAGGTACATACTTGAAGCTCTCAAGCTCGGGCTCATTTTCTGATCCCTGGTTTTTAAGTACAAATTCTTTCCAGTCTTTCAAGTGGCAATTTGGCACAGCTTCCTTCAAGTCTTTGAATTGTTCTTCAACTTCTTTTCCAAGTCTTTCAAGTGGCAATTCAGTGTAACTTCCTTCAAATCTTTCTTCAAATTATTCCACAAATTCTTCAAACTACTCTCCTGAGGCTTCTTTATGTTTTTCATCTCATTTGGCTTGAATAACTCTTCTCTCACAGTCAGTCAACTGCTGTGCTCCCAGTGGTTGCTTTGGTGCTCTTTGTCACATTTAGAGTCAGCTGGGACATTGGCTATGCTACCTTTTCATATCATTTATAAATTTTACACATTTGCAAGTAATTGATTTGTATCCCAATCACTGACTGATAGCTGCCTGCTGGGCTGGCCCCAGAGTTCCACCTGAAAAATGGATCTGACTGTCCCATTGGGGAGCAATATGTATGAGAACTGGATTCCAGGTCTGGAAAGCTGTTGGCTGGCTTGCATAGAAGCATAGCTGACCTGTGATTTTCAGTTGGCTGACAGTTGGTAGAAAATTCACAGTGTAGATGAGACAAAAATGGGTGTTGGAAAGAAAATGGAGGGGGTATAAGGTTAATCACCCCAACTGGTTCAAAAAGCGGGTTCCATGGCATAAGACAAAGAATTAAGCATAAGGGAGAAGGAATCAACCAAGATACATTGTTAAAACTGGTTAGTATTGATCAAGGATTTGCTGCTGGGACATAACACTTTGCCCAGTCTGTACCACATGCAAAATTGACATATGAGAGCAAGGTCTGTTGTTGCCCAATAACAAGGGTGCTGTGTGGAGACCACAGTCCAACCCTAAAGGGACTAGGAAGCCAAAGAAGAAGTTCTGAGGGGAGACAAGAGACCCAACCCTTATGGATTTGCCAATGCAGAGGTGCAGAAGAAGACTTCAGATGAGGGTACTGGAAGACAGAATGAGTCCATACTGAAGGCATACATAGAAGAGGGACCCACATTGAATAAATTCCATCCATCCCAAATGTGCACAGTGTTGTCCCAGGAGCCAGACACAATTCTCTTACCATCAGGTGAGAAGGCAACTGAGGTGACCCAATTGGCGTGCCCCTCCAGTGGCTCCCTGAGTGCAGCTCCAGTCTCTGCATTCCAAATGCACACAGTGTTGTCATAAGAGCCAGACACAATTCTCTTGCCATCAGGTGAGAAGGCAACTGGGGTGACCAAATTGGTGTGCCCCTCCAGTGGCTCCCTGAGTGCAGCTCCAGTCTCTGCATCCCAAATGCGCACAGTCTTGTCACAAGAGCCAGACACAATTCTCTTGCCATCAGGTGAGAAGGCAACTGAGGTGACCGGATTGGTGTGCCCCTCCAGTGGCTCCCTGAGTGCAGCTCCAGTCTCTGCATCCCAAATGCGCACAGTCTTGTCACAAGAGCCAGACACAATTCTCTTGCCATCAGGTGAGAAGGCAACTGAGGTGACTGAACTGTTATGCCCCTCCAGTGGCTCCCTGAGTGCAGCTCCAGTCTCTGCATCCCAAATGCGCACAGTCTTGTCACAAGAGCCAGACACAATTCTCTTGCCATCAGGTGAGAAGGCAACTGAGGTGACAAAACTGGTGTGCCCCTCCAGTGGCTCCCTGAGTGCAGCTCCAGTCTCTGCATCCCAAATGCGCACAGTGCTGTCATAAGAGCCAGACACAATTCTCTTGCCATCAGGTGAGAAGGCAACTGAGGTGACCAAATTGGTGTGCCCCTCCAGTGGCTCCCTGAGTGCAGCTCCAGTCTCTGCATCCCAAATGCGCACAGTCTTGTCACCAGAGCCAGACACAATTCTCTTGCCATCAGGTGAGAAGGCAACTGAGGTGACAAAACTGGTGTGCCCCTCCAGTGGCTCCCTGAGTGCAGCTCCAGTCTCTGCATCCCAAATGCGCACAGTCTTGTCACAAGAGCCAGACACAATTCTCTTGCCATCAGGTGAGAAGGCAACTGAGGTGACCGAATTGGTGTGCCCCTCCAGTGGCTCCCTGAGTGCAGCTCCAGTCTCTGCATCCCAAATGCGCACAGTCTTGTCACCAGAGCCAGACACAATTCTCTTGCCATCAGGTGAGAAGGCAACTGAGGTGACCCAATTGGTGTGCCCCTCCAGTGGCTCCCTGAGTGCAGCTCCAGTCTCTGCATCCCAAATGCACACAGTGCTGTCATAAGAGCCAGACACAATTCTCTTGCCATCAGGTGAGAAGGCAACTGAGGTGATCCAATTGGTGTGCCCCTCCAGTGGCTCCCTGAGTGCAGCTCCAGTCTCTGCATCCCAAATGCGCACAGTGCTGTCATAAGAGCCAGACACAATTCTCTTGCCATCAGGTGAGAAGGCAACTGAGGTGACCCCATCGGTGTGCCCCTCCAGTGGCTTCCTGAGTGCAGCTCCAGTCTCTGCATCCCAAATGCGCACAGTGCTGTCATAAGAGCCAGACACAATTATCTTGCCATCAGGTGAGAAGGCAACTGAGGTGACCCCATCGGTGTGCCCCTCCAGTGGCTCCCTGAGTGCAGCTCCAGTCTCTGCATCCCAAATGCGCACAGTGCTGTCATAAGAGCCAGACACAATTCTCTTGCCATCAGGTGAGAAGGCAACTGAGGTGACCCCATCGGTGTGCCCCTCCAGTGGCTCCCTGAGTGTGGCTCCAGTCTCTGCATCCCAAATGCACATAGTGTTGTCATAAGAGCCAGACACAATTCTCTTGCCATCAGGTGAGAAGGCAACTGAGCTGACAAAATTGGTGTGCCCCTCCAGTACAGCAATTGTATTTGGCCACTGTTTCATCCTCCCTCTTGTAATGGATACTAATTGTGGGAATTCATGTGAGAATCTTTCATAGATTTCAGACTCCTCTGGTGCCAAGGCCAGTGCTGATAGATAAATGTGGGGTGCACTTTGAACAATTGCTTCTCGAAAGAAGGAGATGAATCTGTTGGCATCAGTCACAAATCGGAGAAGGGATGTGCTCTAATGATCTTCAGTCCACATAACATCTCATAGGATCATTTCCAGACATACCTCATTTGCCCAAACCCTCAATTTAGACAGAGCCTGCTGTCCATGGCCAACAATCCCAAGTAAACTCAGCACCTCCAGCCAAAACAGGAACTTTTTGAACAACAAGTTCTGCACTTCCTGGCCACTGCATGGATCATAGGCTGTCTCCACTAGATGATCCACCCAAAATTGAGCAGCATATCGGAGATGCAATGGGATGTAGTTGTGAAACCGTGACTGGAAATTGAAATCTGGCATGTCAATGTTTCGCAAGTATGAAGTTGGTAGATCACAGATATTGAATTTCAGCTGTCTGTCCAATACCTTCATAAGGGCAGACACTAGGGCTTGCTGCTGATCATCTGTGCCACAAAGGATCTCAGGCCGCTTTTCTTGAACATAAGATGTCATAAACTCTCTGAATGAGAGATGTATTATCCTGATTGCTGTCCCAGGAATATCAGAAACATGGATTACAGCACTCAGAGGGAGCAATATTCCCAGAAGGACTGCTTTATCCAGTTCAAGCAAGTCTGCCAGACTCTGGCAATCCAACGGTTCCAGGAGGTGCAAAATTGTACTCAGAATCTTCATGGTTCGATCATATGAGACTTGAGCACGCCAGTCTCCTGAAGCCGCTAATGGGATGGCATCATCCACAATGCAGAAGTATAGCTCATGTAGGTTAGTAAGAGCTACACCACCCAGGAGGTAATCAACAGATTCTTGGGGTTGTGTCCGTGGCAGTCCTGCAAGAACATAACGAACAGCTGTAGCTGCAAAAACAAAGAGTCCATTTGCACGGGCTGTTATTTCTTCTGCCTGCTGACTCCGAATTTTCCAGGGGTGATGTGTAATCCAGTTGGCCCCATCAAGTGCTTGCTCAACATAGAGTTGAATGTCATGCTGAACTGTAATATGTTCAATTCTGTCAAGGACAACCCCATGCATCAGAGAATGAAGTTTATCGAATTTCAGATAGGAGGGGACATCCGGACGTCCAGTCAGAAAGAATCGGATATGGGCTGGGACCTGAGCAATGCTGTCTGATAGCCACCGCAAGAAAGTCTGGCCATGGTCTTTTCCACATTCATCCAGAGCATCAAGACAGATAACCCATGGTTTTGAACAGGGAGGTAGCTTCTCCAGAAGTTCTACAACCAGCTTTTGGAACTGCAGCTGTGGTTCTGCCTTGCAAATACTGGTACAATCTGTCTCCAGTAACTTGATGAGATGAGTCTGAAAGTCAGGACTATATTCTGCAAGCTGCATGGCAAGTGTTGTAGCAAGGGGATCTATCTCCTTGCGGTCTGTGTGTTCACGGGAAAAGAAAAAAGATGCTGCCAGAGTCTTTTGCTTCTTGGCCAAGATAGTTGCAACTGTCTTTGCAATTGTGGATTTGCCTGATCCTGCAACCCCACTGAGCATGACCACACGGATGGAATCAGGAGTGCTTGTCAAGCATGAAACAAGGTGCCTGATTATCTCAACTCGTGTACCCTCCATGCATTTCTCGGGTGTATTGGCAGCATTATAATGTGCTGCCACACATTTGAGACTTGCTAGAATCACTCTGGTGTTGACACTATCAATTTTTCTGTCAATCACTTGGACTGAGATATATGAGTAAGTGCTCAATTCAGAATGAATGATGCTCTTACTATTGGATGCTATGTCTTGTACAATTTTTTCAATGGAAATGGTGCCATAGAACTACCAGTCAACAGATTAGACTCAGCAACTGGGAACAGAAGATACACACAGTAAACTTGTAAAGATGAGATTCCATAGTACTCTTCATGTCCTGGATCCTTTGCTTGTAATTCTTACTCTTGAAGAACCTCTGGAATGAATGCTTCTCTGCAAGAGTTGTGCACTCAGGCACCATTGCTTTGAGCTCTCTGAAGCTCGAGTCTGTTAGTGGATCAAAACATTGGATTTCACATTGAAGACCCACAAGGACAAAGTGGTTAGGCGCTGCTTCAGCTCACCACCAGCATCCAAATTATCAATAGTAGTTGTCAATGAGCCCAGGTTCTTCTTGAGGTCAAGAAGATCCTCGTTGTTGCCTTCCATGGTCTGTGCCCTCAACTTAATAGCATGCAACAAGGCAAGTACAGTGTGGAATCGCACCAAGAGCATTTCTGCCAGTTCCAATACCCCATTGAATGCTGGCTCGACTCCGGGAATACCAATTCCCGTGACACCCGCTTTGGCGATGGTCAGTGTCGGGACAATGACGCTATCAAGTATCTTCATAGCTGAGGAGGTTACAGAGGGCCGGTTGAGGGATGCGAGGTTGGGCCTTGATGTATGGTGAGGTACGAGGCAGCGGGCTGGTGGTGGGAGTGTGGAAGACATGAAGCACTGCATTCCGCCGGTCACTAGACATGCCGAAATCTAGTCCCGCCGAGCCTGCTGGCAGTGCCTCGACAGCTTAGCCGAGTGTCTAGGCGCTGTCTAGGCGCTGTCTAGCCGGCTCAGTGGGACTAGATCTCGGCATGCTCACGGAATGAAGCGCGGGCAAAATTAGTCGTGACAGCAATTATTGCCGTACACAGCCGTGGTGCGCTAGCCGGAGGTCTTGATTCGTAGATAATGGTCGTGCAGTGTGGGCATTGGATGATTCATCTAACCCCCACTTACTGATAGTATGAGCTTTTTTCTAATATTTTAAGGAGGCAATTCAGAATGGAAATACAACTCGTCGCAGTTGATCAGCGCCCGCTATGGTCGGTGGACTGATGAATGGAACCGCATGTAAATAGAACCTGGCGCGTGGGAGGAAACGAAGGAGGAATGAGTGTCACCTGGCGCACAGGGAGGCGCCATGATAAGACACAAGTGTCAAGGAACTTACGAATGCCAGAGAAAATTACGAGAAAGAACTGCACATTTCGCCCCGGCCAACCTCCCTCAGATATTCCCGGGTTGCCGTAATCACACGCGCCACCACTCCTACGGAGTGCGCCCAATAATTC
Organism: Mycena olivaceomarginata; assembly: GCA_029378375.1. Classification (NCBI taxonomy): domain Eukaryota; kingdom Fungi; phylum Basidiomycota; class Agaricomycetes; order Agaricales; family Mycenaceae; genus Mycena; species Mycena olivaceomarginata. The sequence continues at coordinate 50,469 of JARKIC010002017.1, read as the reverse complement.
TGACTCCCCTTCTCAATGTGCGCCCCCACCTTCGCCCGACGCGTTGCTTAGCAGTGCGTGGCGCCATCGTCTATCGCTGCCGCGGCAATCAAGCCTGCCACGTCGGTCTCCAACTCACATCCTCGACGCTCGACCTTGCCTGAATGCCCACCTCGCTATGTCTCGAGAACGGCTTTCCCAATTCCACTCCAGTCCTCTAGTCGCTCTCTCCACTGTCTAGTTTCCGGCTGGTCAAGTCTGGTCCGCGCCTTTTTGCCGATTTGCTCGCATCCTTCACCACCACCTCTCCCAGCCCGCACGTCTCTTTTCTCTGATACGCACCTGTCCGCCCGTCCCCGCGTCTCGCCTTCTTTTCTCCCGGCCGCCCTTATGAAGCCCTTGCCGCCATACTGAAGACGACTCGCGCTGTCTTTCTTGCGCTAATCTCGTGCGCTTCTCAACGCTCCAGCCCCCACGCGCCCGTCGCACGCGTCCCTTCCACAATATCGCTTCGAGGTGCTTCAGCGCTTCTTCTCGCGCTCCGCTGCGTCTACATATTCGCGCCGCACCTGTTCTGCACAGGCGAGAATTCTCGTCTTCTTGCGTGTGCGGCTTGAGATTGCAGGAGATTGCTACCTGGGCTGCGATCTCACATCGTGAGCATCGTACGTGTCCTTTTAATCCTATTGATATTTTATGAATCACAGTTCCTCCTTCGGCACCGTACAGAGTCTAATGCGCGGGAGCGTCATCGCCTTCTATCGTGCACGGTGGCCTACATACGACACGTTCCGATCTCGACAGACGCTCGCTCGCGAAACACGCATGTATTAGATCCTCTTTCATTTCTCCTTCCTTCGTTAACTGAGTAACAGGCGCCGCTAGACAGCTCCTCGATCGCAATTCAAGCAAGTCCGTACGTGCGCTCAGGCCCACGCCACTTGAAGCGTGCAGCGTGCAGCAGCACCATGTCGCTTGCGATGTGCGAGATACTCGGTGCTGCACTCGAATGACCTGCGCACCCCCCCCAAGTATTCGGAGCCTGTCTAGGTGCGTTTCTCTTCCCTTCCTTTCCGCCCCTTCTTCATTTTTCATTCCTTCGCCTCCTCCTTATTTTTTTTCCGCCCTTGAGGTATATATATATTTACTCACTTCCTCATCAGCCATCCTACGCACGCGCATACCCCGTCCGCATCTCAAGAATCAAGAGGGCGTGAGCGCGCACTCGCGACGACCTTCAGCAGCACCGCCGTCCGCACGGCGGAGTCGTGCCTCTTCGGACGCCCGCGATGCCCGCTCTTCTCCACGCTGCCGATGCCCGCCCCGCTGGAGCGTAGCATACGACTACCGGCGCCGCTCGCTGCTCGGGGGACCATCTACAGCACCGCGAGAGCGCGCGCGAGCCGCCCCACGACTTGGAGCCGCCATAGGTACGCTCGAATGTTCCTACCACTTGACACCACGCCGATGTGAATCCAAGCCCGACCCGCACCACCAGCTGCATGCGACGCCGGCCTCGTAACTGCCGCCTTCCCGCACACCGCGGTTCAGCAGCATACTGCCGTACTCCCTTGCGCCGCCTTCACCGCTCCTGCGTGCGCAGCGCGCGCGACAGTCGGTCCCCACGGCCTGCGCCGCTTTCATAGCCTCCTCGCGCGCCCTGTGCGTCTCCAGCAAGCATCACTCTGCCCGACCATGAGCGCGCCGAGCGCATCCATTACACGGCACGCACGACCCCCCGCGGGCGCAGCGCCTGCTGCAGTAGTAGGCAGAGATCCGAGGAGCCGAGAAGACGCAGAAAGAAAGGACGCTGACCGTCGCATCGAACCATACATAAGTCTGGGGATGGACAAATCAATGTGTAGGTAGATTCAGCGGCGATCTTCAAGTTTCAAGCTGTAGTCGTTACACTATTGATGTGGAATTAAATTGGAAATAAATGAAGTGGCGCAGTGGATCATAGTGCTATGATAAGTACAGATAATCGCAGCGGAGATGTTTATCCGTTTATCCAGCATGTTCAGGGATCACGACATCATTAGCTGTCGTTGTCAGAAAAATATACGGGTGAAGGCCGTGAACTGTCAAAGTGACGAATGCTGATTCTGGAGATGTCTCCCGAATCAGACTATGAAATTTTTCAGAGAACGGGAGAAATATTGTTTAATGGAATGCGATCCTGGGCAGCTGTTATTGAAGTGTCGATTGTGAAAAATTGAACTTGCATATGCGGGTGAACGCTGTGTCGAAGACTCGAAGTGAAGTGAAGTGCCCGAAACGCCGAAAAGACAGCGCATCACAACCAGCGAATCCCGCGCAGGTCTGCGCTCTGTCAGCGGTCAGAGTCTACGGGTTATGATTCAAAGAAAAAGAGAATGAGCGACCAAGTCAAAGTTCGAACCACAATGACTCGAGCACGGCGAGTCATCTAAATGCCGGAATGAACAGATGTTTTTTCGGGGATCCCGACACGGTACAGCCTCAGGCCTCAGCCCAAGCCGTCAAGTGTGGTGTTGAAATTGTGCCGTAAAGCGCAGCAATCCTTTCACACTACGCACCCGTGGCCTGGTTGACATACATACACAGACTGCGGGGTTTCACCACTGGCAGCGGTGGTATGTCTGTGCCTCCGCCTCGCCGATACCGTTAGTGGGCGGGCGGACGCAGCACGCAGCACGCAGTATACGTAGGCGGAACCGTGTAGTTTTAGCGGAAAGAACAAGAACAAGATCTCAATCCGAGTCGGTGCTCACCAAATAAAGCCATTTGAGTCGCAAACCTGAAGGACAAAACAGCGACACGACACGGTGGGCGAGTCAACGCCAGCGACAGTATTTCAAGTCCGTCCGAAATGAAAAGGCAAGGCAAGGCAAAGCAACATGGATACCACACGCCGCGGGTTGTCTTGACATCCATACTCGCGTAGGCGATGCGGGTGGAATGGCATTGTCAGCAGGATACGATGGTTCCCCGGGTCTAGACTCTCAGCTCCTTCCTGCAACATGTGGGCGGCGAGCGACCGTCCATATACACATCTCCGATGAACAAGACTGACGCTCTCCTGACTGACATGGACGACGCGTTTCACCTATAATCATCGACACGATACGACCGGTCCTCTCCTGTGGCAGAACGCGTGGACAACCTCCCCTGTTGCCGTTTCCAGATGACCTCTCGTGCTGGGTGGACCTTGCCTGTGCCTGACACCGATCCAGGGACGAGGCAGAACTTATCCTGACACTGCCTTCTCCCCCACTTCACACGACACATTGACTAGCCGAGGGAGACCACTTGTCTCTCCCTCTTCCTGAATGCTCGAGCACCATCCGACGCGACCACCTGGCCGTGCCTGAAGCTCGGAACATATTCTGAGGTTTCTCGGCCTCACCGTGCTCTGTGCACACCCAAAGACGATCAGTCCCCTCAGCAGAGGTGGCCAGTCTCCTGCCGTATATGCACCCCGAAACGCCTCATGTCATCCCCTGCCCCCTGGAAACAACCTGCAACCCGCATGGCACCTCTGGAAATGTGGGAAGTCGTCGAGGAGGTATAAAAGGGAGTGCATTTAGTAGGAGTAGTCAGTACCTTCCAGCCAGAAGAAGTAGCTTCCAGGGTGTTTCCCCACTTACTGTACCACTCTCACTCAATCTAAAGGGGTACTCCCAGCCTTCCCTGACCTCGTACCCCTCGTGCACCCTCCTCTTCACCCCCACGGCTGGAGACAGGCCACATCTCCTACATTCACTCGTTCGTCGGCGTCTTACCTCCCACACCTCTATCAGCAGGGTCCCTCCTCACCGGACCCAGTGTCATATATTCAGGCTTCCTTGATTAGGATCACCATTCTCACGAGCATCGCTTGTAGGAGATAGGCCTGGAGAGAAGCCATCACATTCAAATTGCCGTCCGAACCTGTCAAGACCGATTGTCTCTCCCACCGTCCGAACAATGTCGGTGTCATCACCTGTGCGATATCCATCGTACCTCCAGCGCTGGTTTTAAAGGGAAGAGCACACCAAGGAAAGCAGGCAGGGCAACACATTTAGGGTTCCAGTACTCTCGTACAGGGAACCAGGTTTAGAGCCTGTTCGGATCATTCTGAAAGTTTTCAGAAGTCAGAACTCGGACATCGGAACAGACTTCCGTTCGCTTAATGTAGCTTACGTAGAACGGACCGCTTGTAACACCCGGCCCGTAAACATATGATCTAGCACGATTATCGTCGATATCTCACCTCCACCATGGATGGCCACCTCCGGGACCTTGCCCTACAGCAATTACAGCAGTGGATGAGCAGTGCAGCAGTTGTTATACGTGTAGCTGCTCTCACTGCCATGCTCTATGCTAGCAAGTGGTATTGGAGCCAGCCATATCATACTTCGGCCCTTACGGGACAGGCATGGGTGGAGGAGCTCCTGCGTGGCCATCCCCAGCGAATTTACAATGAGCTCGGTGTTCATCTGCATGTATTTGTGGCACTGATGATTACGCTGCGTGGCTTGGGGTATGGAGATAGCAAGTATGTCTCACTGGAGGAACAGCTTGCGATCTTCCTATATATCTGTCGCACGGGCCTCACCTGCCGACATGTGGGAGAGCGTTTCCAGCGCTCCAACGAGACGGTGACAAAGTGCGTGTGTAGTATATCTCTCCAATGTGCAGCCTGAAGCTGCTGAACAGGTGTTTCCGCAAAATGACGATGGTATTCTCTGCCAACAAATTTTACAACGAATATGTGAAGCTTCCTACTTCCGAGGATCCACCTGCATCCTATCTTCGCAACAATCCCAAGCTTTGGCCTTATTTTCAGAACTGTCTTGGTGCTATGGACGGTTCACATATTGCATGCACTGCATCTGCAGATGATCGAGCCAACATGCGGAACAGGAAGGGATTCCTGTCCCAAAATGTCCTCGCTGTTTGCAGCTTCAGCTTCCGATTTCTCTATGTTCTTTCTGGATGGGAGGGATCTGTTGCCGACTCATTTCTCTATGCGGACGCCCGTATACATGATTTGCCTATTCCAAATGGCTTCTTTTACCTTGGAGATGCGGGCTTTCCTTTGACGGCGAAGGTTCTTGTACCCTTTCGCAATGTGCGCTACCACCTGCAGGAATGGGCAAAGGGAAAGAAACGGTGAGTAATTGCAACAGTCACAACTTGTTCTATAATAATTTCACAGACCACAAACACGGGAGGAATTATTCAACTTACGCCATGCGCAGGCACGAAATGTGATTGAACGAATTTTTGGAGTGATCAAAAATCGTTGGCGAATTCTTGTTGTTCCACCAGCATACAGCATGAAGCTTCAGGCACGAATCCCTGCTGCCCTAGCTGCCTTGCACAATTTCATCATTGAACATGACCCAGAGGATCATGTCGATCCAGATGTCTGGGATCCCAGCCCTGGTGCTGCTGTTGATCCTGACCGAGTTGCCATTCTCCGTGGTGAGCTCGCATCTGAACGGCGGACAGCCACCGAGTCCGAGGATGGCAAACTACTTCGAGACCAAATTGCGGATGCAATGTGGGTGGACTATCAACAAATTTTGGCTGAGAGGGAGGAGGAGATGAACTCTGAGGATGAGGACGAGGAGATGGAAGAGAGGAACCAGGATGGATATGACTCTGCGATGGATGAAGACAACGATGATGATGACGATGAGTTCAATGACGATATTTAAATCTTGTAACCATTGTGCCTACAACATGTTTTGATGTAACGACAGTTTATTCGGTTATCCCAAGCTGCCGCCTAACCCACCCCCTGCGGAGAGGGGAATTTTTCGCCCACCCAAGATATGCATCCGCTTTTTCCTTCTTCTCGAGTATTTCTCCGAGTGTTAGCTGCTCATCAACCGATAGCCATGTTTCCTTCTCCTGTAAAATTTCCATCGCCCGCCCACGTCGGTCAGGACTGGAATGGCTGTTGGCCGTGCGTAGGACTTCAGTCAGTCCCCGGGTTGCAGCCTCGAACTGGATGCCGAATTTATCGATTGACTGGCTGACCGATGCCATGGCATCAAAACGAGCCATTTTTGAAGAACGCCCGATGGAAACAGACGATGCACTGCGGCGTTTTGCTGACGATGTCACCGGTGTGGAGGGAAGTGTCGTGTTGGAGGTACCAGATGGCTGAGAGTCGTCGAAATCATCGGGGAATGCGATCACCCCATCGCCGGGCTGTGACGGATCGTTGAGCTGCTGTTGCATGTCCTGAGACAGAGCACTGTAGTCCCAGTCGGGGCTAGTAGACCTCGGCTGGAAACAATAAGCCCATATTCATAAATTTTGGCGTGAGCACGTACTTGGGAAGCGGCTGGCAGCGTGAGTGTCCCACTCCCCTGTTCGCTGATGCGTGGGCGAAATGTATGGTCACCCTTGGGCTTTGCCGGGTCCAGGCACGCGAAATAGGTGTACAGCGGCCAGCCCGCATGCTTAAACGGTGCACACAGCGGGCGGGATGCAACAATGCCCTCCCAGACCACTTCTTCAGTCTCGGTCATCACATTGGCGCCCAGGTCGTTGTCCCAGGAGCCACCGGAGCGCGTCATCAGGTAGGTGACTGCCTGGTAGAGGTCATTAAGCTGTTCATGGGTCATTACTAATTAGCTCCAGAACCCAGGGCAGCAGTTTTGTGACACACCTCCTTAATTTTCGCCTTGACTCCGGCCGGCTTCTTGAGCCCGCCATAGATGATCCTCTCATTGAGGTAGTCGGTGGCTTGGTTTATTACTTTGAGCTTGTATTTGACCCCGTCACCCGCAACGTGCTCTTTGAGGAATTCGATGAGGGCAATGCAGCACAGCAATGTCCATGTCGCATTGGCGCCCTCCGGGACCTCAGCGAGAGGCTTGTAAGTCGGCTGGGTGTCAATGGTAAGTCCGTCATAGTGCTTGTAGCCAATCCCCGGGCGCTTGACCATGTTTTGAGAAAGAAAATGCGGTCAAAAGCACGCGCAATGTGTAGGCGACGGTACACGTACACCTACGTAAGCTACATTAAGCGAACGGAAGTCTGTTCCGATGTCCGAGTTCTGACTTCTGAAAACTTTCAGAATGATCCGAACAGGCTCTTAGTATATTCTCTCTCCCTACCACATTCAGCTGATAGCAGGTCCGCTACACTCACTCGCACTCAGGAGACAAATGGTCTCCACGAATCACTGTTCACACACACACACCGGATTCGTGCACCGACCTTCCTCACTATCATTTGACTATACTTTCCCCTCTAGAGGACGAATAAAGTCGAGTTCGACTCACATACATTTTGATACTGACACCGCAGTCCTTATCACAGCGTGAATTGGTACACCATATCAACAGTGTGGAATGGGTCCAAGCAGTGGAGAGAACATTGGTCTCATGTTCCTAAGGGAGAAATGAGCAGTCTTGTTGTAGAGACAAGTGGTCTCATTGAAGAGAGGGGTTGGTGGTGAGGAGACTGATGGTCTCGTTGTCCCAGGGAATGAAGGATATGTTTGTGCAAGGCCAATGCAGTCATTTGGAGGGGCTATGAGGTGGTGTACCATGCCTAGCATGTTCACTGACCTCACACCGCATTTAGTGGCTCCTCCAATGGCTGAACATATGACCTTAAAACACTCTATTTTCTTTGCTTCCATCTACTTCACAACCATGCCCTTGCAGACATGCTCTAGAAGAGCACCTGATGAGCTACCAGGTTGCTCTTTGTGGCTTACTACAAAGTCTCCAATGCTGGCCATCAGGTCGGAAGCCTGCATGATGGTCATCATTCAAATCAGCTGCCATTGTCCTGTGAATGAGCTGGCAGCCATCTCAGGGAATCACTCTCTTTATAAAATTAAGCCTCTCTGTCTGTCTGAAGCCGTATCTCCATTTGTAAACTTCTGCGGTCATCTGACAGGCATTGCTTATTTATAAAGTGGGAGCCGGCGCGAAGCGCCGGTGAGCGCTTGTACAGCTGCAGATCCAGCTGACCACCATGTTTTGCATTCCTGGTCTCCAACTCTCTGAAACAGCTGTATCCACTGGTATCTGATATAGTCATTTAAACTGCACACTGTACCTATTTGGTCTGCTGCAGCTGATCACCCGTGTCATTTAATTACTGTGTTCAAAGTCAGGAAATTTTCAGATTCCAGCTCTGAGTCAGCACTGAAGAGCTGAAGCCTGAGATACCTGGTCACTGCACATCAAGCTGCCAAGACACATTGTGTTGCCACCATCAACACATATGCTTGGTGTGAACAATGCTACTGACAGTAATGTGTTTGATCACTTCTCCCCCCCAACCACCATACCTCAGTGCACATGCCCTTTTTTCATGCTCCCAACCTCCTCCATACTCTGGAGAAACACTTGCCTAACATAAACAACACACCAACTGAATCATGGTCACTGCTGCCCAATTCTCAACCAAGTTATAGTCGCCTGCCTTGGCTTGGAAACTTCAAGTTATTTTTCCTTGAAGTTTGTATATCAAGTGCTTGTTGAGGTACATACTTGAACCTCTCAAGCTCAGGCTTGGTTTCCAACCCCTGGTTTTTAAGTACAAATTCTTTCCAGTCTTTCAAGTGGCAATTTGGCACAACTTCCTTCAAGTCTTTGAATTGTTCTTCAACTTCTCTTTCAAGTCTTTCAAGTGGCAATTCAGTGCAACTTCCTTAAATCTTCCTTCAAATTATTCCACAACTTCTTCAAACTACTCTCCTGAGGCTTCTTTATGTTTTTCATCTCATCTGGCTCTAATAACTCTTCTCTCGCAGTCAGTCAACTGCTGTGCTCCCAGTGGTTGCTTTGGTGCTCTTTGTCATGCTACCTTTTTGTTCTATTTTATCATTTATAAATTTTACACATTTGCAGGTTATTGATTGTGTACCCCAATCAATGACTGATGGCTGCCTGCTGGGCCGGCCCCAGATACAGTTCCATCTGAACAATGGATTTGACTGTCCCATTGTGGAGCAATATGTATGAGAACTGGGTTCCAGATCTGGAAAGCTGTCAGCTGGCTTGCACAGGAGCATGGCTGACCTGTTATTTTCAGTTGGCTGACAGCTGGTAGAAAATTCACAGTGTAGATGAGGCAAAAATGGGTGTTGGGAAGAAAATGAGGGGGTATGAGATTAATCACCCCAAGTGGTTCAAAAAGCTGGTTCCATGGCATAAAACAAAGAATTGAGCATAAAGGAGAAGGAATCAACCAAGATACATTGTTAAAACTGGTTATCATATATCAGAGGTTTTCTGCTGGGGTATACAGTGGAGTTGCTCGTGAGGAATCATATCATATGGAATAACCGTCGTATGGAATCGCTTTTTGGGTGTCCCCAAGTCGGGAGAAGTGATTATTCCACTCCCCGCAGTATGGAATATGGAATAGGGTTTCGGGGTCGATATTCCACTGTGCGGTCGGCCCGAAACCGGAACTCTAAGGTTGGTTTCTGTTTAGGCAACTTTGAAGACAATGGTAGTGGCCCCCATCACTCTACGCGCTAGTATTTAGCTTTAATAGACATCAAAAAAACAAATTTCTCTTCCCTGTGCCACCATGACAAGCAATAAACCACCGAAAAGTCGTGCTGTCCGTGCTAGAGACAAGAATCCTCCTAAACCAACCAAACCACGGGCTAAACCTGGCCCAAAGGCCGGAAAAACCCCTCGCACAACTGCTCGGCTTGACAAGGACGAGCGCCACGAGGACCTCACCTACTATGACTGGGTGCAGGTTTTTGATTACATGGAAGAGCGGGAGAACGAGAATTTGTCTCAGAAGAAGGTCGCTGCTTACTTTGCGACACGTCCCGATCGCGACGGTGGCAAGCTCAAGTTCACCCAGTCCGCACTTTCCAAGAAACTCAAACGGAAGGACGAAATCCGGAGCCTCGTTGCTGAGGATCCGAATGCGCTTTCGATGAAACGCGCTCGTGTTGTCACTTGCCCCGAAGTCGACAAAGCCTTGCGATTGTGGGTCCGCGACATGGAGGAAAAACGTCGAACCGTAACCGGACCGATGCTCATTGAAAAGAGGAAATGATTTGAAGCGGTGCTGAACATCCCAGAAGAACGACGTCTCACGGGAACTGGCTGGGTTGACTCGTTCAAGAAGGCGTACAATTTTCTCTTCTTCTTCCTTTATGGAAAACTTACCGAGCATCAGGAATAACCTTCGAGAGCGCAGGCGACATGGAGAAGCGGGCTCTGTCGATTTGAACGCTGTCGCAGCTGAGAAGAAGCGAATGAAAAGGATCCTAGCAAAGTACGCACCCGAGGATCGCTGGAACGCTGATGAAACCAGCTTCTTTCCATCTGCCCCACCCGACCGCACGCTATGCTCGGCACCCATCAGCGGGGAGAAGCAGGACAAGTTTCGGCTCTCTGTTTTGGTGGCATGCAATTCCACTGGCACGGAGAAGGAAGAGTTGATGTTCATCGGTCGTTTCCTGAAACCGCGAGTGTTCAAGCGTAAAGATCCAGCCCGTATGCGGCCATCCCTCTATTATCGAGCGAATAAGAAGGCATGGATGACCGCCGTCCTGTTCGACGAGTGAGTTTGTTCCATTTTCGATGATTGGGAAACTCACGTCATTTTGAGGTGGCTTCGAAAGCTTGACCGTAAAATGATACGGCAGAAACGCCGCATCTGCCTCACCATCGACAACTTCTCGGGCCATAGTGTGGCCTATGAGCCAAAGAACATCGAGGTCATATTCTTTGCCCCAAATCTCACCTCGTTCATCCAACCATGCGACGCGGGAATCATCCGATGTCTCAAGGCACATTACCGTCGCTCCCTGGCGATTCGTGCCCTCGATCTTTACGAGATGGACGACCCCTTCCCATTCAAAATCGACATTCTCAGTGCTATGAGACTGCTTGGGGAAGCATGGAAAGACGTCACACAGCTCACCATTGCAAATTGTTGGACGCACACGCAGATTTGTCCAAAGGATAGCGACGAATGGGAAGACATTTTTGTCGACTCTGATTGCCCCTCAGACTCGGACTTGGATTCGAATGCCGAGGATGGTGACGACGACACTGATATGGATGCTGGCCCTGCAGGGACTGAGACGGAGGCAGTTTCCAGCCTTCGTGCTGGTTGGGATATCATTCTCGAGTTTGCCTCAACGGAGATGTCTTTTCCTCAAGCACAACAGCGTCTCGAGTCAGCTCTCGGCCCTGGGTACGTTCCGGCCGAGTGGGAATCTGCCCTTGAAGCCGTTATGGCCGCGGAAGACGATCGTGTTGCCGCCGAGAACGCCGTCCGCGCGCTGATGCCTGACTTCACTACGGTTGCACCATCGACTCTCCCCTCCCGGATTGTGCGAGACCGTCATCTCAAGGAGGCCGAGAATGCACTTGCAGATTTGATCCAGCATATGCGCAAAGAACGTTGCCTCAGAGGCGAGGAGGTTCCACTCGATGAGCTGCTTGATCCTCTGATGGAGCAAGAAGACCTCGACTCTGAATTTCTTCGCTTCACAGATGGAGATGATGGAACAAGTTCGACGACAGAAATCATCGAGCATATCCAAAGGGCGGCAGAAGACGATACTGACGACGAGGATGAACCAGAGGAGCCAGAGTTCATGTTCAAGCCGAAAGACGCGATGGCAGCGGCTGAGCTCCTTCGCAAAATTGTGCAGCACCGACCGGATTTGGATGTGGCTTTGCCACTGGGTCGATGTCTTCGTGACTTCCAAGCTGCAACGCTTCAGGAAGTAGAGGTTAAAAAGACACAGTCGAATATAACATTGTTCTTCAAGTAGAAATACGCCCTGTACCTCAAATGTTTTTTTGTTCGATTTTTTTTGGGCAGTTGTTCACATGGAATACCCGTCATATGGAATCACCCTCAGTGATCTCCCGACAGTATTCCATATGACCTACTCTACTGTAACACTTTGCCCAGTCTGTACCACATACAAAGTTGTCATATGAGAGCAAGGTCTGTTGTTGCCCAATAACAAGGGTGCTGTGTGGGGACCACAGTCCAACCCTAAAGGGACTAGGAAGCCAAAGAAGGAGTTCTGAGGGGAGACAAGAGACCCAACCATTATGGATTTGCCAATGCAGAGGTGCAGAAGAGGACGTCAGATGAAGGTACTGGAAGACAGAATGAGTCCATACTGAAGGTATGCATAGAAGAGGGACCCACATTGAATAAATTCCATTCATCCCAAATGTGCACAGTGTTGTCACGAGAGCCAGACACAATTCTCTTGCCATCAGGTGAGAAGGTGACTGAGGTGACCCACCAGGTGTGCCCCCAAAGTGGCTCCCTGAGTGCAGCTCCAGTCTCTGTATCCCAAATGCGCACAGTGTTGTCCCAGGAGCCAGACACAATTCTCTTGCCATCAGGTGAGAAGGTGACTGAGGTGACCCACCAGGTGTGCCCCCAAAGTGGCTCCCTGAGTGCAGCTCCAGTCTCTGTATCCCAAATGCGCACAGTGTTGTCCCAGGAGCCAGACACAATTCTCTTGCCATCAGGTGAGAAGGCAACTGAGGAGACTGAACTGGTGTGCCCCTCCAGTGGCTCCCTAATTGCAGCTCCAGTCTCTGTATTCCAAATGCGCACAGTGTTGTCATCAGAGCCAGACACAATTCTCTTGCCATCAGGTGAGAAGGCAACTGAGGTGACCCAATCAGTGTGCCCCTCCAGTGGCTCCCTGAGTGCAGCTCCAGTCTCTGCATCCCAAATGCGCACAGTTTTGTCCCAGGAGCCAGACACAATTCTCTTGCCATCAGGTGAAAAGGTGACTGAGGTGACCTGATTGGTGTGCCCCTCCAGTGGCTCCCTGAGTGCAGCTCCAGTCTCTGCATCCCAAATGTGCACAGTGTTGTCATGAGAGCCAGACACAATTCTCTTGCCATCAGGTGAGAAGGCAACTGAGGTGACCAAATTGGTGTGGCCCTCCAGTGGCTCCCTGAGTGCAGCTCCAGTCTCTGTATCCCAAATGCGCACAGTGTTGTCCCCGGAGCCAGACACAATTCTCTTGCCATCAGATGAGAAGGCAACTGATCTGACCAGATCGGCGTGCCCCTCCAGTGGCTCCCTGAGTGCAGCTCCAGTCTCTGCATCCCAAATGTGCACAGCGTTGTTATAAGAGCCAGACACAATTCTCTTGCCATCAGGTGAGAAGGCAACTGAGGTGACCCAATCATTGTGCACCTCCAGTGGCTCCCTGAGTGCAGCTCCAGTCTCTGCATCCAAAATGCACACAGTGTCATCCCAGGAGCCAGACACAATTCTCTTGCCATCAGGTGAGAAGGGAACTGAGGTGACTGAACTGGTGTGCCCCTCCAGTGGCTCCCTAAGTGCAGCTCCAGTCTCTGTATCCCAAATGCGCACAGTGTTGTCATCAGAGCCAGACACAATTATCTTGCCATCAGGTGAGAAGGCAACTGAGGTGACCGAATTGGTGTGCCCCTCCAGTGGCTCCCTGAGTGCAGCTCCAGTCTCTGCATCTCAAATGCGCACAGTGTTGTCCCAGGAGCCAGACACAATTCTCTTGCCATCAGGTGAGAAGGCAACTGAGGACTGAACTGGTGTGCCCCTCCAGTGGCTCCCTAATTGCAGCTCCAGTCTCTGTATTCCAAATGCGCACAGTGTTGTCATCAGAGCCAGACACAATTCTCTTGCCATCAGGTGAGAAGGCAACTGAGGTGACCCAATCAGTGTGCCCCTCCAGTGGCTCCCTGAGTGCAGCTTCAGTCTCTGCATCCCAAATGCGCACAGTTTTATCCCAGGAGCCAGACACAATTCTCTTGCCATCAGGTGAAAAGGTGACTGAGGTGACCTGTTTGGTGTGCCCCTCCAGTGGCTCCCCGAGTGCAGCTCCAGTCTCTGCATCCCAAATGTGCACAGTGTTGTCATGACAGCCAGACACAATTATCTTGCCATCAGATGAGAAGGCAACTGATCTGACCAGATCGGTGTGCCCCTCCAGTGGTTCCCTGAGTGCAGCTCCAGTCTCTGCATCCCAAATGCGCACAGTTTTGTCCCAGGAGCCAGACACAATTCTCTTGCCATCAGGTGAAAAGGTGACTGAGGTGACCTGATTGGTGTGCCCCTCCAGTGGCTCCCTGAGTGCAGCTCCAGTCTCTGCATCCCAAATGTGCACAGTGTTGTCATGAGAGCCAGACACAATTCTCTTGCTATCAGGTGAGAAGGCAACTGAGGTGACCAAATTGGTGTGGCCCTCCAGTGGCTCCCTGAGTGCAGCTCCAGTCTCTGCATCCCAAATGCGCACAGTGTTGTCCCCGGAGCCAGACACAATTCTCTTGCCATCAGATGAGAAGGCAACTGATCTGACCAGATCGGTGTGCCCCTCCAGTGGCTCCCTGAGTGCAGCTCCAGTCACTGTATCCCAAATGCGCACAGTTTTGTCCCAGGAGCCAGACACAATTATCTTGCCATCAGGTGAGAAGGCAACTGAGGTGACCGAATTGGTGTGCCCCTCTAGTATAGCAATTGCAGTTGACCACTGTTTCATCCTCCCTCTTGTAATGGATACTAATTGTGGGAATTCATGTGAGAATCTTTCATGGATTTCAGACTCCTCCGGTGCCAAGGCCAGTGCTGATAGATAAATGTGGGGTGCACTTTGAACAATTGCTTCTCGAAAGAAGGAGATGAATCTGTTGGCATCAGTCACAAATCGGAGAAGGGATGTGCTCTAATGATCTTCAGTCCACATAACATCTCATAGGATCATTCCCAGACATACCTCATTTGCCCAAACCCTCAATTTAGACAGAGCCTGCTGTCCATGGCCAACAATCCCAAGTAAACTCAGCACCTCCAGCCAAAACAGGAACTTTTTGAACAACAAGTTCTGCACTTCCTGGCCCCTGAATGAATTGTAGGCTGTCTCTACTAGATGATCCACCCAAAATTGAGCAGCATATCGGAGATGCAATGGGATGTACTTGTGAAACCGTGACTGGAAATTGAAATCTGGCATGTCAATGTTCGCAAGTATGAGGTTGGTAGATCACAGATATTGAATTTCAGCTGTCTGTCCAATACCTTCATAAGGGCAGACACTAGGGCTTGCTGCTGATCATCTGTGCCACAAAGGATCTCAGGCCGCTTTTTCTGAACATAAGATGTCATAAACTCTCTGAACGAGAGATGTATTATTCTGATTGCTATGCCTGGAGTATCGGAAACATGGATTACAGCACTCAGAGGGAGCAGGATACCCAGAAGGACTGTTTTATCCAGTTCAAGCAAGTCTGCCAGACTCTGGCAATCCAAAGGTTCCAGGAGCTGCAAAATTGTACTGAGAATTTTCATGGTTCGATCATGTGAACGTTGAGCACGCCGGTCTCTGTGGACAGCAAATGGGATAGCATAATTCACAATCCGGAGGTATAGATCATGCAGGTCAATGAGGGCTTCACCATCCAGGAGGTCATCAACAGATTCTTGTGGGGGTGTTTGTGGCAGTCCTGCAAGAACATAACGAACAGCTGTAGCTGCAAAGACAAAGAGTCCATTTGCACGGGTTGTTATTTCTTCTGCCTGTTGATTCAGAATTTTCCATGGATGACGTGGAATCCAGTTGGCCCCATCAAGTGATTGATCAACATAGAGGCGGATGTCATGCTGAACCACAGTGGGTTTAATTTCATCAAGGACAGTGCTATGCATCAGGGAATGAAGTTTATCGAATTTCAGATAGGAAGGAACATCTGGGCGTCCAGTGAGAAAGAATCGGATATGGGCTGGGACCTGAGCCATGCTATCTGATAGCCACCGCAAGAAAATCTGGCCACGGTCTTTTCCACATTCATCCAGAGCATCAAGGCAGATCACCCATGGTTGAGAACAGGGAGGTAGCTTCCCCAGAAGTTCTACAACCAGCTTTTGGAACTGCAGCCAAGGTTTTGCTGTGCAAATGCTAGTACGATCTGTCTCCAGTAACTCTATGAGATGAGTCCGAAAGTCAGGACTATATTCTGCAAGCTGCATGGCAAGTGTTGTAGCAAGGTGATCTATCTTCTCACGGTCTGTGTGGTCATGGGAAAAGAAAAAAGATGCTGCAAGAGTCTTTTGCTCCTCGGCCAAGATAGTTGCAACTGTCTTTGCAATTGTGGATTTGCCTGATCCTGCAACCCCACTGAGCATTACCACACGGATGGAATCAGGAGTGCTTGTCAAGCATGAAACAAGGTGCCTGATTATGTCAACTCATGTACCCTCCATGCATTTCTCAGGTGTATTGGCAGCATTATAATGTGCTGCCACACATTTGAGACTTGCTAGGATCTCTCTGGTGTTGACACTATCAACTTTTCTGTCAATCACTTGGACTGAGATATATGAGCAAGTGCTCAATTCAGAATGAATGATGCTCTTACTGTTGGATGCTATGTCTTGTACAATTTTTTCAATAGAAATGTTGCCATAGAACTACCAGTCAACAGATTAGACTCAGCAACTGAGAACAGAAGATACACACAGTAAACTTGTAAAGATGAGATTCCATAGTACTCTTCATGTCCTGGATCCTTTGCTTGTAATTCTTACTCTTGAAGAACCTCTGGAATGAATGCTTCTCTGCAAGAGTTGTGCACTCAGGCACCATTGCTTTGAGCTCTCTGAAGCTCGAGTCTGTTAGTGGATCAAAACATTGGATTTCACATTGAAGACCCACGAGGACAAAGTGGTTAGGCGCTGCTTCAGCTCACCGCCAGCATCCAAGTTATCAATAGTGGTTGTCAATGAGCCCAGGTTCTGCTTGAGGTCAAGAAGATCCTCCTTGTTGGCTTCCATGGTCTGTGCCCTCAACTTAGTAGCATGCAACAAGGCAAGTATAGTATGGAATCATACCGAGGGCATTTCTGCCAGTTCCAATACGCCATTGAATGCTGGCTCGACTCCAGGAATACCAATTCCCGTGATGCCCGCTTTGGCGATGGTCAGTGTCGGGACAATGACACTATCAAGTATTTTCATAGCTGAGGATGTTACAGAGGGCCGGTTGAGGGATGCGAGATTGGGCCTTGATGTATGGTGAGGCACGAGACAGCAGGCTGGTGGTGGGAGGGTGGAAGACACGAAGCACTGCATTCCGCCGGTCCCTAGACATGCCGAAATCTAGTCCCGCCGAGCCGGCTAGCAGTGCCTCGACCGCTTAGCCGAGTGTGTCTAAGCGCTTTCTAGGCGCTGTCTAGGCGCTATCTAGCCGGCTCAGTGGGACTCACGGAATGCAGTGAAGCACGGGCAAAATTAGTCGTGACAGCAATTATGGCCGTACACAGCAAAGTCTCTCACACAGCTGCCGTGGTGCGCTAGCCGGAGGTCTTGATTCGTAGATAATGGTCGTGCCGTGTGGGCATTGGATGATTCATCTAACCCCCACTTACTGAGAGTATGAGCTTTTTTCTAATATTTTAAGGAGGCAATTCAGAATGGAAATACAACTCGTCCTAACTCGCCGCAGTTGATCAGCGCCCGCTGTAGCCGGTGGACTGGCGCGTGGGAGGAAACGAAGGGATTCAGAGAAGAATGAGTGTCACCTGGCGCACAGGGAGGCGCCATGATAAGACACAAGTGAGGAACTTACGAATGCCTCAGAAAATTACGAGAAAGAACAAGAGGTGAGCGATCATCCCGATCTTAACACAGACCTCTTTGACAACCCCCCCAAAAGGGGAATCCCGAAGCCCATCAGCGATTTTCATAGTCTCATCTCTGGATTTTTTACTGCGATCCCAAATATGACCCAATGGCTCTGCAATTTGGCAAACCCCCCCAATTTGGCATATAATACAACGATCTATCACTTCAGAATATTTTCTTTCTCCCAGAAACGGACACAGTAGATGTTGCAATGATTTTTTGATCTCTCTCGGCACATTTCGGCACAAAAACATTCATGATGTCAACGGTCGGAGGTCTCTCTTTTGCGGTCCGAAGGCTCCGGAGAAAGAGTTTTCTCAGTACAAAACGGGCTATCCCGGGAGTCATCGGATTTTGACGGGTTTGATGACCGTCGGAATCCAATGGCCACCCGATGGCCATCCATTGGATATGCAGATCGTTGGTATCCAATGGACCAAACCTTAGAAACCAATGGACTACACATTGGAATTTCAGCTACTGTTTATTGGGCAGCGCGACATGTAAATAGGTTAAAAAAGCATAATTGGCTATATAATAGACTATGTGGAATTGCAATTATAGGCTCGAGGTCAGGTAAAGCAGGATAAATTTTTGTGGTGACTGTAATCTACGAGTTGCAAACAACAGGGCCAACGCTGAGAGCCGCAAGATCACCTAGCGCAGGTATATTAACGTCCCGCTCTTCGAGACCTTGAGCATCTCCATCCTCGCCATCAGACCCGGGCGCAGCTGCGGGCGCAGACGCGGCCACGGTCGCACTGCCAGATGCAGGTCCCACGAGGACTGCAGCGTCAATTTCCTCTTGCGTGCGGGCATTGCTTTCGGCTCCGCAACGGAGATACCTGCGGTTATCGGCGTCGATGATGTCCTGCTCCCATCTGCCGTCACAGCATTAGCGTCGGTCGTGGCAATGAAATCAGGGCACTTACTCGCGCCACTTGGAGTCATCGCGATTGTTCCCATTTTTTTCAAATAGATCGTCGAGCTCGGCCTCGAGGTTGGTCCAAAACCCGGTATCTCCACCGCGTGTACTGGCCTTTTTGGCCAACGGACAGGCGACCTGGCGCTATTACCGATGTCAATGACCATTGAGGAAAACACGGCAAGGAAAATCTTACCATGAGAGCCAAGCAGGCCATGATGTCCTTCGGCGGGGTGCTCGGGATCATAGGCAAGTGATATCTGTTCACAATCTTTTTGCTGAATGTCTTCAAGTCCGTCTTCTCCTTCACGGAGAGGAAAATCTAGGACACCGCCGTTAGGGTGGGGTGAATAAGATAGACATGACTTGGACGACATACCGCTTTGCGTATGGCACTTCTCACAGCATTGTTTTCGACTGCGAGCAGGTCGTGCACAAAAGCTTTGACTGTGGGATCCTGCTTGTACAGCTCCAGATGCAGCCTCTTCGCGTGGTCGTGAATATAGGTCTATGATGGTGAGGCAGGAAATTGGACACGACGGCCGAGACAGCTTACCTGCACGATAGGAATCAAATTGCTATACGACGTGAGCGGCCGAATAATGTAGTGCCTGAGAAGGGACTTGAGCAGTTTCTACCCGACATGTCAGACACTGAGCGTTAGACAGAGAGGAAAAAAACAACGTACAATTTGCTGTTTCGATGGCCTCCAGTTCTGCATGCAGTAGGTACCGATGGCCTGCACATGAGCCCTGGTATCATCGATCTTTTGCTCGATTCTCGTGTTTTGCTGCTCCATACCGAGGAGTCGGAGGAACATGGTGATTGCACGGTCCTCACCGCCGAGCTGTGAGAGAGGGCTATATGAGAGTGTATTACATCAAATAGAAGGCCCACGTACCTTAGAAAAGTCATGGGCAGCCTTGCGCTGAGCGCTATCGAGGCCATACTGGGTGCTGAGTTCATCGATATTGACAGCTGTGGTGAGCGACGAAAGTCTTCTGGATGGCTCGTAGTTGTGGACAGGGGCGAACGGCATCCCATATCCCGCGCTGGAGTTGCCATTGTATGCTGGGTATTGTGTGTCGAAGTCGCCCGGGTGGCCAGGTCCTATAGGATTGAAATTTTCACCTCCGCCACGGGAAGGACGACTGTGGTGCCCATGACGATAAGGTGAGTGGCGGCTCGGTGTGCGCTGAGTGCGGAGGATGCCAGAGGAGTCGGAAGAAGGACTCCGCGACATGGAATGAGAGGGAGTGGGAGACGTAAAATCAAAAAGACAGGAAAAACCAAAAGACTGACAAACAAACCATTTTGAGCTTCGCCTTGCCCAATGTCCATCCACACTCGCAGCAGAAAAGCAAAGGAGAGCGGCACAGCGAAGACATCGTTGTAAGGCTTTAGTTTTGTGAATATTAATCTTGTTCTGACCTTATTTTTCCAGCGCGCTCAATCCGGAATTTGGCTACTTGAATTCACAAGTCTTGGACAAGGACGCCTTCACGTGTTATTTCGGCGCTCCAGCTGGAGAGGAGACTCAATTGGAATTACAAGAACTCTCTTCGGGCATGGAGCACTTCCGTGAAGGCGCTCGATCTGCACCACGAGACGAGATCAAGCCTACCATTGTCAAAATTGAGAAGGAAAACCTTTCTTCTTCCCATGATATTGACGGTACCGCTTGACTCGCTGGGCCTACAACTCGTTCTCACCTCACCTTCAGTGTTTCCCAAAATACTTGCCACTTCACAACCAAATTCTTTGAAAAGGCAGTGTCACGAGGTGGAGCCCAAAATGGAAGATCTGCATCCCGTTCTTCCACAAATGAGCGAACATGACATTCTTCGTGCTCGTATCTCTCACTTGGAGCACGAGGTTGCTTGTCTTCGCCACGAGATCGATACCAAGGCGACCACCGAACGTGTCATTCGCGACTTGCAGCTTGAATGGCAGCACATGCGGGCCGACTGCCTTGCATTCCAGACCCGACATCAGCAATACCTGGGTCGGCTACATACCTCTACGTAGTCCTACGTATTTCTGTAGGCCCGTATTTGCCGTATAAAGGTCCCCCCTTGTGTAGACGTACGTATTTGATGGCCACTGTACGTATTCACACGTATTTCGGCCCGGTCTACGTATTCACACGTATTTCGGCCTGGTCTATGTATAGCCCTGTATTTCACTGTATTTGAGCCCGTATTTGCTGTATTTGCCTGTATTTCATGTAGACCTCACAGTCGCTTGCAAAATGCTTCCAGTATCCCAAAATAACCACAAAATCGACACGGCACCGTAGAATTTGAAAACCATGATATTGAAGCTACTACTGCAACTGGGGCTCGACTACCTAACAAAACAGGAAGCCGACCTGAAAGAATGGCTTCAAATCATGAAACAAGCCAAGTCTACACGCAACACGACACCATCAGCCTAGGAACAGAGACAGAGGGCACCACACATACCTTGGATGACTATGTCAAAGTCATGAGCTGCCGGTGTTCAAAGGATTTCTGCACCAATAATCAGTTGAAGTTTATAATGAGAAGCCACAGAACACACCACCTAGAAACACAACTCACCAACCCCTGCACACGATGCCGACCCATATTGTCCTATATGCAGAATTCATCAGCACTGTTAAACAACAAAAAGAACAGCAACGAACCTTCCTCGCCCCCCATATCCCCCTCACCCACGCCCTCATCCCTGTCAGCACACCCGCAAATGGGATCACATCTGGGCTCACGCACCGCAGCACGCCGTCCTCCAGTGCGGGGAGCAAAGGCTGGTGGAGCGAGGTCTGCGAGGCGTGGCCGCTGGCAGATGTAGAAGAGTGCCGGGGTCCGCATATTACTCGCACCAGGCACATTTGGGGTGAGGCGTGGGGGGACGTGGTACCAGATGAGGCAGGTCATGGTGCAGGCATTGCGGATGACGTCGGCCGTCCGCAGCGGTGGAGAACACCTGCGACTTCTTGGTCGGGATGGTCGTGTTGCGCATGATGAGCTTGGTCATGATTCCACCGAGGGTCTCAATACCTACATTGTACCGCTGTGAGCCTCATCATAATAAAATAATCAAAATACGCACCGAGGGAAAGGGGAGTAACATAGAGGAGCAGGACATCTGTGACGCTGCCGGCAAGAACACCACCCTGAATCGAAGCACCAATGGCGACAGCCTCATCGGGACCCTTGCTGGGCTCGCGGCTGAACACGCTCTTGACGGTCTCCGTGACACGGGGCATACGGGTCATACCACCGACGAGGATGACCTCGTGGATGTCGCTGGACTTGACGCCGGCATTGGAGAGAGCCTTCTTGCAGGGAGCAACGGTGTGCTGGATGAGGGGGCAACGAGCGACTGATCACTTGAAAAGCCTTGAAAAGCAACCTCATCATTTTCGGAGACATTGCCACCATTGCCACCAATCACTTCCAAAACACTTGTAATTTTGCAAGTGACATTGCCACCAGTGCCATAGATTACTTACCACCACCAAACAGAGGGAAAGAAAACAGCATTTATTTCTTGCATGTGTGTATGTGAAACAAAATAAAAACAACAGGCCCAAGCAGGCGTTGTAGTAGTCCGTGGGTTGGAAACAAAACGCGGGCGGCCGGAAGGAGAAGGCAGCAAGGAGGAGAAGAAGGTGGAGCGGAGATTGGCGACTAAGAACTACCTTCATCATCGTAGTTATCCTCGTCAATCTCCTTGGCGGACTTCGGCTGGCGCTTCCTCTTCACCTTGGGCTTCAGCTTACCCGACGCAATGTCAGCCGCGATCTCCGCCTCCATCCTCTGCTTCACCTCTGCAGCAGCCTTGAGGTCCCTCGCCCTCTTTTCCTGCATGCGTTCCCAGCTAGAGGTGCCGGGGCCAGTGCTGCCACCAGCGACCGCATTGCCACCAGTGCCACCACCAGCGACCCCACTGCTGCCACCGGTGCCACTGCTGCCACCGGCGACCGCGTTGCCACTGGCAGTGCTTCCCTCGGGCTCGTCGTCGTCAGTGGCCACAAACTCGGCACTCCTGTGGCTGGTTGAGTGGGCGAAGGGCTTGCTCTTCTTCTTCTTCTTCGGCGGCTCCTCTTGTTCGCCGTCGGCGCCCCGCTTCCGTTTCTTCCCACCGCTGTCCTCCTTCCCCTTCTGCTTCTTCTCCTTCGTCTTCTCCTTCTCCTTCCCCTTCCCCTCGGCTTGCTTCGCCTTCTTCCCACCCGCCGACTTCTTCCCCGAACCATCCTCCTGCACTTCACCCTTGTCCTCCTCCTGCCGCTTCCGCTTCTTCCCCACAGCAGGCTCGGGATCGGTGTCGGCATCCGTCTCCGCTGCGTCTGGCTCCTCCGCGGCCGACTTCGGCTTCGCTGTCGACCCCTTCGCCTTCCTCGATCGCTTCCCCGAGGTTCTCGCTAGAATCTCGTCCCGCAGTGCAGGGTCTGTTGGATCGAAACGGCATGCACCACACTTGAGGCGCTGCCAAAGCGTGACAATGTGGCCGGCGCCTCCAGCCTTGAAGTTGGAGGGTGCCGCAAAAGTAGCGCCCTCCGGCCAGCCGACCAACATCCACCCAAGGCCGCCTTGGATGACCCGCTCGTAATCCTTGTAGTTCATTTTGACGTTGGGGTTGTTGGTTTTATTGCCTAAACAGGAAATTAGTAAAATCAAGAGGCGATCAGAAACGTACGAAGGTCGCCCTTGATCATCTTTGCAACCTCCGACCTGCGCGCAGTGAGATCGGCAGGCATGGTATCGCTGGAAGTAGCGGCCGCGGCGGTGATGCCCTGGGCGCCCAGGTTTGTCCAGCTGTCGTACTTCACCAAAAAAACCACCGGGTCGATCTTGTAGACCTCCTGAAGGAACTTGAAATTGGCGGGGTCGCCGAGAAGCGTCGGGGAAATGGTGTCGTTCGCATGCCCACCGGCCAGGACACCAAATGCCCGTGCCCCCGTGCGGTGCTGAAGAAGATTCATCTGAAAGAGGTCAGCTTAGCCATGGCTGCCATGGCTGCCACCGTGCCACTGGTGCCACAAGAAAACTCAAAACTTACCTCCTTCGTAATATTGGAGGCGACCGCACCCGCATCCTTGGCAGCAGAGTTGTTGGAAGGGCGAGTGCCCTTATCCTTGCTCTCTTGGTATGCAAGGTAGTCCTTCTTGAGCTGCACGAGGTCGTCTGCAGACCACGCGTCGTCGCCCTCAGCCTGAACAATCTTCTGCATCTCTGGCAGTTGGATGCGCTCTCCTTTCTGCTTCCCTATAGTTTCACGGTCAGCATATTCAACGAATAACAAGAAAGGTAGGTCCTTACCAATGTTCATCTCCTTCATCCGCTTCCAGACCTTCGCTGAGAACTCGTTGTACTTGCGCTCCTCCGTGTACCTGGTGACGTGCCCAAGCCGCTGCTTCACCTCGCGAAGGGGAATGTTGAGCTGCTCCGACAGCTCCGCCGCACGAGCCTCGAGCAGGTCTTCGAATTCCCCGACCTTCTCATCGAGGATCTTGCATGCTGCCTTCATCTCTTTCCCCCTGAGCACCGCCGTGTTCTGCTCCGCCGTGGACTTCCCCTTCCTAGCCCTCGGGTGCTTGGGAGGCTGCACGGGCGCCCCAGGATGTCTGTCACGGTAGCTCTGGCCTCTGGGGTTGTGTTCCTCGCTGTCGTCGTCGCTATTGCTGTCGTCCTCGTCATCGTCCTTGTCGCTGTCCTTGTCACTGTCCTCGTTGCTGCCGCTGTCGTCATTGTCATCTTGGTGGTCTGGCTCCGCATCCCCACCCGCATCCCCACCATCGCCAGACGCCAAGCCCTTGTCGGTTGGTGCTGGGGGATGGGGACTTGCGGCGTTCTTCGGTGGCAGAGGTGGATGCTGATTTGGTGGCAGCGGTGGACGGGGACTTGGGGTGTGGGGGCGGGGAGCGCTCGTTCTCGGGACACGGGGACGCGGTGCACTCATTCTCGGAACGTGGGGACGTGCTGCCCTCATTCTCAGGATGAGGGGACACCGTGCGCTCGTTCTCAGAATGCGGAGATGTGGCGCGCTCGTTCTCGGGATGCGGGGATGCAGTATGCTCATTCTCATGGGGCGGGGATGGGACATGCTCTCCTTCGGACGCTGCACCTGTCACCTATGCCTCCCACATAACTCTTCCTACTAGAAGTGGGTTTCCCCCCCCATGCCCACAACCAGTAGGAAGGCGTTTGAGGATTCTGCCTATGCTGCAATAAAAGTCAGGATAGAGCTGGGATAAAGTTGCAATATCGAAGGATAGGAACCTGCATATGTGGCATATACCCACCCTGCAATAAAGCTGCGATAAAATCTGCGATAAAGCTGCAATATCACTCCCCAAAATTTTATATATGGTATCTGTGTGTGCTGTGATAAAGCTGCAATAAATCTGCGATAAAGCTGCAATATCCCTTCCTGACGGATGTAGGGACTTATATATTAGCACACAGCTGTGCTGTAATAAAGCTGCAATAAAAGCATATATGGTATCTGTGTGTGCTGTGATAAAGTTGCAATAAATTTGTGATAAAGCTGCAATATCCCTTCCTGACGGATGTAGGGACTTGTATATTAGCACACAGCTGTGCTGCAATAAAGCTGCAATAAAAGCTGCAATAAAGCCGCAACAACTCTTTCCCGGTAACTTTCAGTAAATTTGGGGACTTGAGTGCTCCCTGCCATCGGCTGTGGCCAAAAAAGGAAATATACATAGAAAATACACGAAAAATTCGCAAAAATCCTGACTGCTACTTGTGCTAGTTTCTAGGGCATTGGCTGTCCAAGTCGAGGTCACATGACATATTACATCACAAGGCCAAAGCATCAAGAGGTGAGCGATCTCTGGATCGTGGAAATCGTTCCCACGACCACCCACCCCCCCAAAAAAGGAAAGTGTTTGGCTCAGGCAAATAGCGGCGATCAACGGCATCATATTCTTTGCTTCCACTACTACGCGCTACGCATCGCGCACAAACTGCAAGCGGATACGTGCTACAACGCGTTTCACGCGATGTATCCGCTAATCCTACCTCTCGTCCAACCCTTCAACCCTGCAAACAGTATGGAAGCTTGACTCTGTACATACCGTACATTCTCCGCCGGTAAATAATGCACATAATGCGGATACACTTTCTTGGGGTCCATCAGACACGTCGCACGATGACCGAACAAATCTTGAGAGAGGACAGGCTAGTGAAGGAACAGGGAGGTTCAATGCCCAAAGTGCTTGAACTACGTGCTGGGTGCCGCAGATCAGCCGAGCGGCGCCACTGACAGTTTCGTAACATTGATGGCATCCCAAGATCCAGATCTTGCTCACCTCTTGCAAAGCATCTTGATTGGACCCTCCAGTAAAGATGATGAATATCCCCAAATTTTGAGGTCATACATGTGTTTGTTACAGAGCTATTCACTATTCAATCCTCAAAAGACTCGCGTCTCGGAAAGTATTTTGCGTTTTACGGCCTAACAAAGCCTCAGATCAAAAAATGTTCTTATACAACCTTGTAGTCCTCAAAGAGCTCTACAACTTTGGTCCTGGGTATATTTTCGGTCAATATATTGTAATGAACAAAAGACACCTCACAAGAACAGTCAGTTTCATTAGATCTCGATTTTGATTAGATTTCACTTGAATTCCGACTGACTGACCTCAGAAACATTACAAAACAGCCAGTTTCATTAGATTTGGCCTTAATTTATCACATTTGCTTGAAACATCACAAATCAGTTAGTTTCATTAGTGACCGACTGGCATCAGTTTCATTAGAATTGACTGTACTTCACTACTTGAAACATCACAAGAATAGTTAGTTTCATTAGATTTGGCTGAACATCATTAGACTTCACTGAACTTGATTACATTTTGACTGACTGAGCTAAAAAAAAAACATCACATAAATGGTCAGTTTCATTAGATTTGGCTTCACTTCATTTGACTTTACTTGATTACATTTCGACTGACTGAGCTAACAAGCATTGTCAGTCTTGTTAGATTGGGCTTCACTTCACTACTTGAAACATCACAAAAAAGTTAGTTTCATTAGACTTCACTTAACTTGACTACATTTCGACTGACTGGGCTAAGAAACATCACATAAATGGTCAGTTTCATTAGATTTGGCTTCACTTCATTAGACTTTACTGAACTTGATTACATTTTGACTGACTGAGCTAAGAAACATCACAAAAATAGTTGGTTTCATTAGACTTTACTGAACTTGACTACATTTCGACTGACTGAGCTAAAAAAAAAACATCACATAAATAGTCAGTTTCATTAGATTTGGCTTCACTTCATTAGACTTTACTGAACTTGACTACATCTTGACTGACTGAGCTAGCACAAAATAGCGCCGCGTCTTAGAAAGTATTTGCATTTTGTGGGCCAACAAGGCTTCTGATGGGAAAATGGTATAGGTGACTCTTGCAGCCCTTGATGAGCTCTATAATCCGAGCATAACTTTCCCTTTTTGGACACTAACGCCTTTTGCCCAAAAAGGAAATTCCTTGCACCAGCCCTTCCCTGGCTCATAATTGTACCATTCTGGATGATCTAACTATATAGGAACACCGTTCCAGGTTCTTTGAAGCTGACCAGGCCGAATTGAGCCCATTATAGTGCAATAGTAGGGTGAAAATAGCGAATTTGATGAATTGTGTTCCTATCCATGATATCTTGGGGATACAGCAATATAAATACCTCCTGAGTGTATTAATCTGTTCTCCTAGGCCTCGAAGGTCACTGGGTCAAATTGCAACCCATTACAGTGCAATAATAGGGTGAAAATAGCGAACTTTCCCTTTTTGGACACTAACACCTAGCACCCAAAAAAGGAAATTCCCTACATTAGCCCTTCCCTGGCTCATAATTCGACCATTTTGGACGATTTAACCACATAGGGATGTTTTTCTAAGGTCTTTGAAGCTGACTAGAACATGGTGGAGCCCATCACAGTGCAATGATAGGGTGAAAATAGCGAATTTCATAAATTGTGTTCCTGGCCATAATATCTTGGGGATACAGTAATATAGATACCTTCTGACTGTATTATTTTGTTCCCCTAGGCTATACAAGCACCCTGCAAGCAATAGATTATGTGGTGATCATTAAAAACATCGCATTTTGGCCATACAAGGATATTCCATTTTCGCCCTATTCTGGGCTTCCCTATGGTGTGGGATATCCCAACACACATGTTTTGGACTTAGCTGATGTATATGTCTTGGAAAAGTGGACAGCTGACACTAAGGTCACTCCTTACCCCATGATTTGAGGTGATCATCTGTTGTAGTGTTGTTCACCTCATTCAGCATGCCACAGGATCGTGGGGATCCTTCTGGGTGCTTCAAACAGATGTTCCAGGCCATATGAAGAGTTCCCACCCAAAAATGAGGTTAATATAGAGTCATAAACTCGAAATATGTCAGATGACATTTCTTGGTTGTTTTGTGAATGGGGCACCAAGGAGACCATTGAGTGCGAAATAAACACTCGAAATGGAAAGAGACAATGTAAATGGCTCAGATTGAGCTTTATTTGAAGTGTTTTGGTGAAGTTCTGGCCAGATGGTGTTTTGAACCATGGCCAGTATATGAAACCAAAGTTGTACTCCAACCTATATGCTCAGCAACAGTATTCAACCAAAACTCGACCAAAACACTTCAAATAAAGCTCAATCTGAGCCATTTACATTGTCTCTTTCCATTTCGAGTGTTTATTTCGCACTCAATGGTCTCCTTGGTGCCCCATTCACAAAACAACCAAGAAATGTCATCTGACATATTTCGAGTTTATGACTCTATATTAACCTCATTTTTGGGTGGGAACTCTTCATATGGCCTGGAACATCTGTTTGAAGCACCTAGAAGGATCCCCACGATCCTGTGGCATGCTGAATGAGGTGAACAACACTACAACAGATGATCACCTCAAATCATGGGGTAAGGAGTGACCTTAGTGTCAGCTGTCCACTTTTCCAAGACATATACATCAGCTAAGTCCAAAACATGTGTGTTGGGATATCCCACACCATAGGGAAGCCCAGAATAGGGCGAAAATGGAATATCCTTGTATGGCCAAAATGCGATGTTTTTAATGATCACCACATAATCTATTGCTTGCAGGGTGCTTGTATAGCCTAGGGGAACAAAATAATACAGTCAGAAGGTATCTATATTACTGTATCCCCAAGATATTATGGCCAGGAACACAATTTATGAAATTCGCTATTTTCACCCTATCATTGCACTGTGATGGGCTCCACCATGTTCTAGTCAGCTTCAAAGACCTTAGAAAAACATCCCTATGTGGTTAAATCGTCCAAAATGGTCGAATTATGAGCCAGGGAAGGGCTAATGTAGGGAATTTCCTTTTTTGGGTGCTAGGTGTTAGTGTCCAAAAAGGGAAAGTTCGCTATTTTCACCCTATTATTGCACTGTAATGGGTTGCAATTTGACCCAGTGACCTTCGAGGCCTAGGAGAACAGATTAATACACTCAGGAGGTATTTATATTGCTGTATCCCCAAGATATCATGGATAGGAACACAATTCATCAAATTCGCTATTTTCACCCTACTATTGCACTATAATGGGCTCAATTCGGCCTGGTCAGCTTCAAAGAACCTGGAACGGTGTTCCTATATAGTTAGATCATCCAGAATGGTACAATTATGAGCCAGGGAAGGGCTGGTGCAAGGAATTTCCTTTTTGGGCAAAAGGCGTTAGTGTCCAAAAAGGGAAAGTTATGCTCGGATTATAGAGCTCATCAAGGGCTGCAAGAGTCACCTATACCATTTTCCCATCAGAAGCCTTGTTGGCCCACAAAATGCAAAATACTTTCTAAGACGCGGCGCTATTTTGTGCTAGCTCAGTCAGTCAAGATGTAGTCAAGTTCAGTAAAGTCTAATGAAGTGAAGCCAAATCTAATGAAACTGACTATTTATGTGATGTTTTTTTTTTTAGCTCAGTCAGTCGAAATGTAGTCAAGTTCAGTAAAGTCTAATGAAACCAACTATTTTTGTGATGTTTCTTAGCTCAGTCAGTCAAAATGTAATCAAGTTCAGTAAAGTCTAATGAAGTGAAGCCAAATCTAATGAAACTGACCATTTATGTGATGTTTCTTAGCCCAGTCAGTCGAAATGTAGTCAAGTTAAGTGAAGTCTAATGAAACTAACTTTTTTGTGATGTTTCAAGTAGTGAAGTGAAGCCCAATCTAACAAGACTGACAATGCTTGTTAGCTCAGTCAGTCGAAATGTAATCAAGTTCAGTAAAGTCAAATGAAGTGAAGCCAAATCTAATGAAACTGACCATTTATGTGATGTTTTTTTTTTTAGCTCAGTCAGTCAAAATGTAATCAAGTTCAGTGAAGTCTAATGATGTTCAGCCAAATCTAATGAAACTAACTATTCTTGTGATGTTTCAAGTAGTGAAGTACAGTCAATTCTAATGAAACTGATGCCAGTCGGTCACTAATGAAACTAACTGATTTGTGATGTTTCAAGCAAATGTGATAAATTAAGGCCAAATCTAATGAAACTGGCTGTTTTGTAATGTTTCTGAGGTCAGTCAGTCGGAATTCAAGTGAAATCTAATCAAAATCGAGATCTAATGAAACTGACTGTTCTTGTGAGGTGTCTTTTGTTCATTACAATATATTGACCGAAAATATACCCAGGACCAAAGTTGTAGAGCTCTTTGAGGACTACAAGGTTGTATAAGAACATTTTTTGATCCGAGGCTTTGTTAGGCCGTAAAACGCAAAATACTTTCCGAGACGCGAGTCTTTTGAGGATTGAATAGTGAATAGCTCTGTAACAAACACATGTATGACCTCAAAATTTGGGGATATTCATCATCTTTACTGGAGGGTCCAATCAAGATGCTTTGGCCTTGTGATGTAATATGTCATGTGACCTCGACTTGGACAGCCAATGCCCTAGAAACTAGCACAAGTAGCAGTCAGGATTTTTGCGAATTTTTCGTGTATTTTCTATGTATATTTCCTTTTTTGGCCACAGCCGATGGCAGGGAGCACTCAAGTCCCCAAATTTACTGAAAGTTACCGGGAAAGCGTTGTTGCGGCTTTATTGCAGCTTTTATTGCAGCTTTATTGCAGCACAGCTGTGTGCTAATATACAAGTCCCTACATCCGTCAGGAAGGGATATTGCAGCTTTATCACAAATTTATTGCAACTTTATCACAGCACACACAGATACCATATATGCTTTTATTGCAGCTTTATTACAGCACAGCTGTGTGCTAATATATAAGTCCCTACATCCGTCAGGAAGGGATATTGCAGCTTTATCGCAGATTTATTGCAGCTTTATCACAGCACACACAGATACCATATATAAAATTTTGGGGAGTGATATTGCAGCTTTATCGCAGATTTTATCGCAGCTTTATTGCAGGGTGGGTATATGCCACATATGCAGGTTCCTATCCTTCGATATTGCAACTTTATCCCAGCTCTATCCTGACTTTTATTGCAGCATAGGCAGAATCCTCAAACACCTTCCTACTGGTTGTGGGCATGGGGGGGGAAACCCACTTCTAGTAGGAAGAGTTATGTGGGAGGCATAGGTGGCACCTGTATTAGTGAAAATGGAGGGAGGGTGGAGACAGGGTGTTCTCACCGTGTGCGTCGCGCTCCTCGTCAGCTGTGGTGTCCTCGTTGGCGGTAGTGGGAGACACGGATCGGGCGCGGTCGTCGGGCATGTCATTTCCACCCTTGTTGGTGGTGCCAGAAGGAAGGGTGCCGCCGAGATCAACCTCCTCCCCTGCGGGTATGGACATGAGCTCGTCGAGGGGGAGCTCCTCAGATTCAGACTCGGACTCGGACTCAGGGGTGGTTGGCTTTTTGGCGGTCGCTCTGCGCTTTGACGCCCTGGTCTTAGATGAACCTGGCAGCGTTGCCACTGGCGGGGGTGGAGATGGGGCAGCAGGTGCGGCAGCTTTGGCCTTGGCCCCCCTCTTCAGTTTGGCAGGGGCAGGTGCGGTGGACCGCGTACTTCTGCGCAAGGGGCTGTTCATTGGCAATGCTGGCCTTCCAGTTATTGGATATCTGGGGGCATCTGAAAATAAATACAGGTCAGAATAACTGCTCCCAGCTCCAAACAAGACTTACCGTTCCAAATCCGACAGTATTTTGAGCTTTGGCGGCAGTGGCACTTGGAGTTGTGGATGGAGAAGTCTTTGATCGCCGCATCGCGGTCACGTGCTTGTTCTGATCGGTGGCACTGATGGCAGGGTGCCCGCACAAAGCAGCAGATGGCACCCGTGGCACAAAGAGTAATTTAGACGTAAAAATTCGGTGTGGTGCTATTTAGCTGCCACGTCAGCCTTTGACTCTCCCTTCACCTTCCCCAACCCCGCCACTGTGCTTCAAAATCCCGGTGTTGCCAAAAATGAAAGGTTTTTGTGGTTTTTTGGCTTCATGCCACCAATGCCACCAAACGGCTCTGACGTCCTTCAGCTTCACAAGGCTCTGCCATCCATGCCACCGGCTTCTCGACATCCACGGCTGCCACCATGGCTGCAGCAGCCATTGGCTGTGAAGATTTATCTGAGCCGGACAGTGGCACTGCCCCGATCACTCCTCTCTCCCGCATTCCACCATCTTCGGCCAACAACGGAGCTCGACACTCCCTCTCCAGGGGCGACCCCTTCCAGGACCCTCGCCCCTCTGCACACCAACGTCGGACGAAAGTCGCTGCAGCAGCCGGGTCTATTGCTGCAAGATTCAAGGTCCGGAAAGTACGCATTGCATCGACAGGCTGGATCGGGCTGCAGGACCACGGCATTCCGCCTGACGCCGCCACTGGGGAGCACGACCCAGTTGGAATCGTTCACTCGTTGGAGACGTTCTTTGGACCGGACACAACGAAGCTGGGGTTCACGTTGGTCAAAGCACCCAAGGATGCTGGGTGCGCCCTTCGTTCCTTTTTCATCTCCTTTTCTTCTAGGACTCACCGCTCTTCAGGAATCCGCGCCCCATTGTCGACTCTGAAAAGCGCGTCTGTGCTGTGTACGGAGGCATTCCAGACACCCCCAACTTCATGCGAGACGTCCATGACCCAGCAGTGGAGGCCATGGAAATTGCATGGGCTCAGGCTTCACTGTCTGAGTCTCGTCTTTACCATCGGCGTGGCAACTGGGCCTCGCTCACCACGGGAGCCACCCACGGGACTGGTCGCGATGAGCCTGGTGACTTCATCAACGGGATTATCAACACCGCCGTCATTCTCGCCCTGGTTAGCAATGCTGCCTTCATTGACCTTGCCGAATTTGGCTCAGGTGCGTTCCTTCTCCTCCTCTTTAAGCCCATGCTCATCCCTTCAGGCCTTTTCTCCATCTGGGCGCCGCACCTCTTCCAGTTCTATATCGACTACATGGGTTCCTTCTATCTCAAGAACCCCAAGCTCCAGCGGCCCTTCGTCAACAGCATCTGGTCGGTGTGTACCTTCAACCTCGGCCCTCGTACCTGCGCCTTCAGGCACCGCGACTTCGCCAACCTCGCATACGGGTGGTGTGCAATTACCGCTCTCGGCACGTTTGACTATACGAAGGGCGGGCATCTTATTCTTTGGGACTGCAAGCTCATCCTGGAGTTCCCACCGGGATGCACAATCCTCATCCCGAGCGCGGCCATCTTCCACTCAAACACCCGGATCGCCGAGCACGAGACACGGTATTCATTCACCCAATACACCGCAGGAGCGCTCTTCCGATGGGTTGAGCGTGGATTTCGATCTGAGAAGGACTATATTGCTATGCTGACGGCGGAGGAGATTGAGGAGGAGCGTAAACTCGGGTTGGAGAGGGCTGCGGTGGGGGCTGCTTTGTTTTCTACGTTGGATGAGCTGAAGGCTGGCTGGGTGTAGAATTACTTGTTTCCTACGCAATTTCTTGGACGTTTAGTTATTTTGCCACCAATGCCATGTATCTTGGCCACACTGGGGTCACAAATTTTGTGATGAATGCCATGAGTGCCACCAAAAAATGTGATGAACTCGATCTTGCCACCCATGCCACCACCAGACTTGCCATAAAAAGTCGTGATCGCCAACCCTAGACGCCGTGATCACCAACTCTAGACACACAACAACTCGATAACGGGTCTTCCTCAAGCCATAATTTAAAAATCTGAGGAAGCCAATTTGAAGTTTTAACACATATGTGGGTCCAGGAATATTTGTTGCATTACTTCTAATTTCTACATCGAGATTTGTGTTTGTACATGAAACGATCCAAAATGTGCCATATCTGCATATAGGTACCCCACTTCTCTTCTCTTACCACGACACACTTTTTTCCAACTTTCACAAATATGAAAGATTCTCACATGTTGGTCCTTCCTTGGTCCCCTGCACATGTCTGGGCGTCTTATTGGTCTTTTTAGCCTGAATATCCCAAAAATGCCACCTGTGCCATCACGTACCTCTGCTGCTAGACGTCTTGCTTGTGCAAGATATCGTGAAAAGTGAGTTCGGTGTGCCTTAGTCTTCAATGCCTGACCAAATTTTTGCAGGAAAAAGGAAGAACTGGTGGAGAAATCTCGTATCAAGATGAAAGAGTATCTGGCCGTCTTGTTTCCCTGTTACACTGCTCATATAAACCCTAGATATCGCCAGAGGATCAAGGATGACCCAGTTCGTGCCCAAGAGTATCAAGAACGCAAAAAGGCCGGGAATGATGCGTACCAGCAAAAGTAATACGGCGTGACCATTTATTGATACGAACTAACACATGCGCTACAGAAACAGGAGGTTCCTGGCTTACAAAAAAAGGGAAAAAAGGCTCGAGAACGCCACCAAGAAGCTAGGTCGTGACAAGGCTCGCAACAAGGCTTGTGAGAGGGAGCAGAGGAGAGAGCAGGGGAGGGATTATGAGCTGGAATGGGTGATCTTACAGGCAAAACATCAGGATGAGATTCAGATGAAGGTTGCTGACGCCATGTGGAGCCCTGCGTCAAGCAGGGGTAGTCGTTACCAGCGTGAGGATGGCTCGTACAGCTTCCGAGGGTAGTGATTTTTGTTTGTTGTGTTCGTGGCAATAGTGGCATTCAGTGCAAAATGTGTTCAAGAGTTAAGTGGCACTGGTGGCACCCCACAAAAACGCCCCAAAGAACTTAGCCGAGCACCGCCTTTCCAATCCCGTGACCGAAAGTTGGCCGCTATTGCTTCTTCTTCTTCCCATCTCCCCGACGGCCCTTCTTGCGCTTCTTGCCACCTGCGTTAATGTCATCCCCCAAGCCTCGCCATTGCTCTCCGCCCTTTCATGCAGACCCCAACACCACCAAGGCCACCGCAAAAGTCTTCTATCTCGTCACCAGCCCTGCTGCTGGATCGAAGCGCGGCGTGTATCCGTCTTGGTGTATCATTTTTTTCTCCCTTTTTTTTTTTGGACATCCATCCGCTTCTCAGGACTAGCGCCCAGCGTGCGTCGGAAGGCAGGGCTCGTGGCGGCGCCGTCAAATTCACGGCCTGGGACGACTGCCTCCCCGCCTGGCATGCTTGCTGTGATGCCGGCGAGCATGAGCATGACGCCCTGCCCCCTCGCACCCCCACCCCTCCTACCACCCCAACAAGACCGCCCACAGCTGCACCGTCCAGCGTCCCGCCTTCGCCAACCTACGCAGTCCGTGGTAGTGGGGCCATCCACAGCTCATTGGATGCTGCACTGGCCGATTTCCAGGCCGCAGCAACTAGGGGGCCAGCGACGCTCTATACCGCGGAGGACCCTCGGGTCGCTGCACATGTCGCAGCTGGCCGCTCCCCTGAGGATGCAATTGCCCTCGTGAGTCGGTCTTTTGTAGAGGGGGAGGCTGCATCTGGTAGCTCTAGCACCAGCCCCGTAGCCGTCCGCAGACGTGTCGTGGAGC
The DNA here is from genome assembly GCA_029378375.1 of Mycena olivaceomarginata. Classification (NCBI taxonomy): domain Eukaryota; kingdom Fungi; phylum Basidiomycota; class Agaricomycetes; order Agaricales; family Mycenaceae; genus Mycena; species Mycena olivaceomarginata. The sequence continues at coordinate 15,048 of JARKIC010002017.1, read as the reverse complement.
AGCTGAGTGAGGTGCTCGCTGCTTTGGCGGTGGATCCTTCAGAGATGGCCGGTGGAAATGTAAGCTATGATCACACTGTGCCATTGACTGGGTCGCCATATGAAAATGGTGACTCAGACGATGAATACTGGCGGGATACATAATCTAGCTACCTCTTTACTGTGTATTTTGCAATATTTTATTGTACAAGTGACCAAGTGGCAGAGATGGCATCCATGGGCTGATGGCATCCGTGGCAAAAAGGTGCACAGACAATTTTGTGGCAGCCATGGCACCTTGGTTTGGCTGCCACCAGTGCCATGGATCTGTCGTCATGAGGCAGTTCCGTTCAATGGCGTCATTGGAGGCTCATGACCTGCCTGTCTGAAACCTCGTGGCTTTGGGGCTCATGACCTGCCGGTCTGAAACCCCGTGGCCTCAATGTGGCCTCCCTGTCTCGAACACCATGGCCAAGTCGACAAATTCAAAGCAAAAGCACCGTGCTGCACCAATGAATAAACGGGTGAAAGTACCGGTAAAAGTCAGAGATGTGAATGGGCGGACCAGTCTCAAGTTACAGGTCCTGAAAACCCAAGCGCGGACAGAAATTCAGCAAAGGACGCAAATGGAGATAGAAGAGCAGGAACGAGGTGAGCTCTTTATTTGAAAAGCCACACCAGTGTCACTAACCTGAGCTGCTAGCCTGGTCAGCCAGCACCCGGAAGACCATGAACACCATTCATGATATCCCTGATGAGGAGGGAGGTGAATGGCAGGATGACGATGGAGATTTCACATACGGGGACGTGATTGACGGTGCCGTCCCCATTGATATCAGCCATGGGGGTGGGGAGATGCAGGATATGGCACAGGCATTATCTGACGACCTGCATGGCAAAGCCAGACGGTGGGCTCGCTTAGTCTATGCTTTAAAATGCATTAAACAGGGCATTTTTAGGAAACGTCAGGACATGCGTTACCGGTCGGATGTGGTTCAGCGCCGAGTCCTTGGCTTCCGTGCTCAGATGAAGGAAATGGTGGATGCGTTGATAGGGCGTGTACCAAAACATGCATGAAAACACCAGTTTTTATTTCATTTTGAACCTATTAGTGGGCAGAAGTGAGGCATTAGATTATGAGCGTACACCCTCCCTGGGGTGGTAGGCTACACTATTGATGGCCGAAAGTCAGTGTAACAAACCAACTATGAAGGATTGAGTAGACTTGACAAGGCAGCCCAAAAGGCTGTTACGTCCTGACTATGATATTCTACACTGAGCTATAGATGGTGGCGGTAAGCCATTATCTTATGCGCTGGAGGTGAAACATCAGGGAACTACTCAGAATTATTGACTTGCCATCTCAACGGCCTCTGAATAGTCTGATGACTATTAAAAACAAGATATACGAAGTCAGGATTGGTACAACCACATTAGGGCCGGCAGGGATATAGCGCCGCGCCATGTTGTGTATAAGACCAACTGATTAGAGTAGGATGAAGACTTGTTACCGAGTTAATCATCACTGTGGTTACTCGGGCAGATCTGACCGTTAGAAAGATGCGGGCCTCGCATCAAGGATTTACTGATATGATTGATGAGGATCGACACTATAGAATAGCGCCGCGCTATGCTTTACTAGTCACTATACTAGTCTGCCAGTATAGCGCCGCGCTATGCTTGTCAATCTGCTTGATATTTGTTATACATTCCAACTGAGCTTGTGAAGTGTGGACTGATAGAGAAATTGAATAGAACTTGACTGAGACTGACTTGACTAGTCAGCAATGACAGACTTGCTCAGTCAGAAAGATGGAAACCAAGACAACTAAGCACGTCTTATGGCGTGCTAGAGAAATACATGTGGACTAGCCCCGGTAGCAGGTCATAATACCCATGGTTGAGAATGTCTTCTACGCCATTGGCCATTCACTACTCGGGCTCCCACCCTTTATTGTTCCTATTCATTCCGTCTATCTCCTTTACTTCTCTCTGAAATGTATAAAAGCCAGCTGTGTACTCTGTATTAGCCAGTAAACTATCCACCCAAGATATACGGGCAATATAGTAGACTCTAGATTTGTGAAAAGATATCAGACAGATTTGAAGACGCACAGAAAAGATTAAAAGATACGGGACGTCGAAAAGACTACCACTGCATTGATATAAGAGCCCTCGTTCAACCTATTCAACTTGTCTCCTGTAGCAGCGCTTTAGGCCTCCAGGTTAAGACTTGTTAATAGAAGTGAGACCGCCGCCTTCAGTGTAACCGTCCGCGCGATTAGCCCAGCCCCCACCTTCTGTGTAACTGCCCTCGTTTCGTTGATACCGCCGCCATTCGTGCAGTTAAAGTTGATATTGAAGTAGCGTCTGTCTGTTGATAGTCTGCCCTACCTTCTGCTTCTTGGCTAGTTGCCAGTAGTGTTAGGTTCTGCCGCTCACAAAGAAACTGAAGACTTGAACAGTCTAAGGTTTACTTGAGTCTTATATTCTGTTGGTGTGAAGTCCCTGCTACCCCAGCATAACCGTGCTTAAACCGCATAGTTGCTATTGAAACAGAGTCTTATAAAACCTTTGCACACCCTCTTGACGGGTGATACGTACCCTACTTCCCCGAACACACACACACGAGCATTAGGATCGGATCAGTGTTTTGTTTTGATTTTGGTTGGATTGTGATTAGTGACTAGCTCGCTTCACTCTCTAGTTGATTTCATTAGATTACACGGCCGCACCCTAGTGCACCGTTTCAGCGTATATGGCATTTTCTGCTGCTCAAGGAGAGCATGGCATGGCGCAGGGACCAGTGGCCCCTTCAGACGATATGGTGGAGAACGAGTTCAGGGTGATGGTTGTCGATGTTTTGGTGCGGTCTTTTGTTTCAAGTGGAATAGTTCTAATGCTATAGCCAGATACCTATACTGTGGATGCACCTATCCTCAGTACAGACACATATATCGCCTCCTGCCTGGTTGGGCAGGGCTTGATCCCCTGCTCACCATGGAAGCCCAAGCAGGCTGTGTCAATCCGTGTCCTAGAGATGTTCCGTCTCGCACGCCTACGGTGCCCAGCTCTTGGGGTTCAAGCCTGGATCAAAACATTGGCGGATCTTCATGGCACAGCCTTTAAGCCCTACAGCGCTCAACGATTCACCATCTGCTTTGACTTGTACTTGGAGATCTTGGATAATGCCGAGAAGCGTGTGAAGGCAGCACTTGGCCGCGATGCAGCTGACTGGCGCCTCAAAAATGGGTGCCCAGCTTGCACCTACAAGCTGAAGGGGGAGGACAAGCTTATCTTCGCCATGCTGCTTCTTATGGATGGTAATGACTCGCTCAAGCACATCCTCAGGAAAGATAAAGGGTTCAATGAGGATGGTGTAGCTCATCGAGGAGACTCTGAGTGTGCAGATCCCAGAGCTGCAGATGCGGGTGGTGACTACCTGATGTTCCGTGAGAGGGTGGATCGGTGGATAAAGGAACAACTTGCTGAGGAGGTCGGAATCCCAGTACGTGGCATTTATGGCAATAGGATTTGTGGTATACATGGCATAGGGCTGATTTCGATATTGTAGATCAGTGATGAGCCGGAGAATTCTTCAGGCTGTGAGGAGAGATGGAAGAATCTCACCGAGGAGCTCACTGCCAAAATGTGGGGCATCTTTGACGAGACTGGGATATTTGTTGCACTTTGTCGGCATGGGTTTGTTCTTTTGGTGGCAGACATGGTACGAAGTGGGGAGTTGTAAGTCCCTGTGGTATAGATGGCATCGGTGGCAACTAACTGACTTTCTTTAGGGCCAAATACCCTCTCACCATTGTCAATGCCCTCTTGGATGCTTTTGGGGCGGACCTTGGCATTGGATATGACATTGGCTGTGGTCACAGTACCACTATCCGGCACTCACCACTCGGTCCAAAAGCTGCCCGGCTGAACCTCAAGATGTTGGTAGGGGCCTTCCATGGTCATGCCCACAACAGAAAGTGTCAGCTAGACTACCTGGCCACCTACGTTCTGGGGTTGGGACTTGAGGACCTAGAGGGTGCAGAACGGCTGTTTTCCCGCTCGAATGGCCTGTCCCGATCAGTCCGATATGCAAGTGTTTTCCATCGAAGGCAGGCTATACGGACCTACTTTGCCCATCTTGACACTTTCGAGACATATGCCAATCTCAGTGAGTGATGGATGTCCTTCATATTCAGCCCTCATCATTTTATAGGCACGTTCTTGGTCAACAACTACAAACAAGCTATCGAAATCTTGGACACTGAGGAGTCACTGAAATATGCCATGGAACAGGCTGGAGTGACAGAGGACATGCTCAAGAGTAGGATCCAGGAAGAGAAGGCCTATCTCAACACACTGCTGAAGGAGCCGCAGGAGGAAACAGACCAGATGGAGTACTACCAGCTGCTGGTGAATCTGGCTGATCGAAAGTGGGTCTGACTGGATTCAATAAGACTCAGTAGCTCTAACCGCCATTGTGTTCATCAGGGAGAAGTTTGATGAAGCCTTTGGAGAGGGTTCAACAGCGAATGGTAACACAAGGAGGCATGCACGTGAGAATTACAACAAGGTGGTCGAGGCAGTTCAGGCCACTGAACGTCGCCTGTCTATCAAGGTACGATGGACATCAGAGGATAAGGAGTGGACCGATGCGGCTGAGCTGGTAGTCAACCGCCGGTATAGGAGGGCGGTAGACTCTCTAGAGGCATTGGTGGTGAAAAGACTTCTAGAACTGACAAAGGTAAACCAATCAGGGCTAGGTATGTGGTCCAATCTGTTGAGAGGCAGTGCTGATAGACCTTCCAGGATACAAAGTGCGAAAACACATTGCCAAGGCCCTCCAGGTTCGATCCAAAGCAATCCGGAGTGCCCTCCAGCGCTACAATTCAGCTGCATCGGCCTTGGACCCTCCAAGGCAACACTTGTCGTGGGAGGAAGTCATTGACTACGCATTTCTTGCAGACTTTGACATTCTTCGGGACCCCACTGGCAACACCACAATCAGGGCATGGGCAGACCCAGCTGCTCGCCAGCTTCTGGACAGCTATCACAAACTCAAGCGAGCGAAGGAGGAGATTCAGCGACTTGACATCGAAATCCGACGTGTTGTGACCTATATGAAGGATGAGAGGAAGTTTTTGCTGGGAAAGGAGGCCGAGATTCTGCCAGAAGACCCTACCCTCGCATTTTTCATTGGAAAATACCGCCGGCAACGTGGACGATATGACGAGATTCATATGAAGCGCTTCTATGCTATCCGCCAGAAACTTGGAAGCCGCTTTACTGCAGACCTGACACCTGGGGAGCGGGCTGACCCCACCTCTGCCTCACCTTCCCCCGAGACTGATGTGATACCAACCGTCTCCCGGGAGTCGCATCCTGCCTCGACAGCATCCGTGTCAGGTGCCATGGATGTTGACATGGACCTTGCAAGTGAGGATGAGGGTTCTGAAAACGGTTGGCTTGATGGAAATGGTTCCAGTGACGACGATGAGGGTGAGGATGCCCGGGGAGAGGAACTCGGGGAGGTGATAGAGGGAGTTGCATTGCTAGCCTTGAACAAACAGGGAGGATAGGTAGATAGCTGGCAGAGATGGCAGACAGGCAGAGTCTTTACTATGTCCCTTTCAAAATTACCAAATCCCTTTTTATGTCACTGGTGGCACCGATGGCTATTCAGCCTGGTCCCCAATTTCCTGATTCTGTCAAAAATTGACCCATGGCAGGCATGGCTAATCAACCCGGTCACAAATTTACTAACCCTGCTAAAATCAACCTGTGGCACGCGTGGCTAATCAACCTGGTCACAAATTTACTGATCCTGCTAAAATTGACCCGTGGCATACGTGGCTATTTAACCCGGTCACAAAATTTACTGATCCTGCTAAAACCGACCCGTGGCACAGGTGGCTATTTAACCCAGTCACAAATTTACTGATCCTGCTAAAATTGACCTGTGGCACGGGTGGCTATTTAACCCGGTCACAAAATTCACTGACCCTGCTAAAATTGACCCGTGGCACGGGTGGCTATTTAACCCGGTCACAAAATTTACTGACCCTGCTAAAATTGACCCATGGCATACATGGCACTAATTGGGTCACATTTTTGGAACTGATCCGGGTCTAAAGGTTTGGTGGCAGCTATGGCACTATTTTGTCACAAAATCACGCTTTACTGACCCCCCTGCCAAAACCCTTCAAAATCAGTGGCACAGGTGGCCAAAATCCCATTTTTCTCCCTGGCCACCCATTGGGTGGCCGCCATGGCAGCCCAGCCATGGCATCTCTGTGGCACACGCAGTTTGCCTATAAGTAGAGGGTAACTTCCCCCCCCAATGTTACCCTCTACTTAGAGGCAATTTGTGGTATTATCAGGTGGCCGTTCACGGATCGAATGACAGGGGCTCCAAGTACTAGTCTTGCGAGCATTACCGCGATTCACATTTGACATTGGCACTTGGTTAATCGAGGTGAGAATTTGGGTTAAAAATATGCATTATTTGATTTATCAACCGGTGAACGGGAAGCGAAAAAAAAAAACGAAAATTGGGCCATTTTCGGCCGATTTTGAGCATTGTTGCGTTACGTTTTAAAAATTCGAACAACCCGGCCTTGTGCGTTACATTTTCGAACGAAAAGGCCAGCGTTACGCGTTACGTTCGAACTGAATGAAATAATACAGTACTTGGAAGTCACTTAGCCCGCCAAGTTAGATCAATGCCATCAGCAAAAGTAACTTATGCCATCAGATGGCATCAATACCGGCCAAGTTCGTCAAGTTAGGCGTGAATCGACACTTGTTACGATTTCTATGACCACGTATACGGTTGAAGTGAGTTCCTGGGTCACCCAGGGACATGTGGAACCAAATTTGGGTTACGGGGACTCAGGTTCTGATGCTGGATCTCATTGTTCCCAATAATATTTTGCTTCCGGCCTTCATAATGATTGTGTGAGGCACTGGACGATATTCCCGGGTTCCCATAATCACACGCGCCACCACAGGCGTATACGGTGTTTTGATCTATCAGCAGACCCCTGATCAGCGGTGAGTCGTGATATATCAAAGCCTCTAAGCCAGCGGGGGTGCTGATACATCATCTCACCTTTTCTTTGCCGCACATGCATGCGCCTACCGATTTCGCCGCTCACCGCCTCCGCTCGCTTGGCCCGCCTTCGCACCAAAATGATGGCGCTCGGATGTAAACCCAAATCGGTCCCGTTGTTTATGATTGTTACCAGCCCCATCACTCCTTCCTCCCTCCAATGCGCGGGCCTCCCTGCGGCCCTGGGGCCGTTCCTCACGTCGCGCCTCTGCAATCCTGCAGTTCGGATATTCTTCTGTTGTTCTCCACTCTACATGGGCTCCGGAATGGGCCGGCAGCCCAGTGTTCGCCCTTTCGTTGGCAACCCCCACACCGCAGTATCTAGCATAAAACCGGCTCGTTTGCCTAGTGCCCTCGAATTCTCCTTGGGTTGAAAAATTCCCCCGCCCTATTCTCAGAGCAGTTGCGCCCCCACTGCGCTCGCTGTCGTCGCCGCTCCCGCAGGGGTTTTAGCATTGGAACCGGGGGTTTTTTTTTTGTACGCGATTCTTTCCACTCTTACTCTTGCCCATCTGCCCATTATACACTCCTCACCATCCTTCCAGGAGACTTGTGTCCCCAATGTGCTCGCCGTTGCCGCCTTCCTTCACTCTAACCATGCCACGCGCTCGCCGCCCGCCGCCGGTGTGCAGACACAGCGCACACTGGTCCGCCCCTCCGCGCATTGCGTACCCGCCGCCCGCGCTGGTGTGCGGACTTGGCGGCGCACGACCCCCGCCTTGCATTGCATCCCCACGTGCGCCTTGCCTCCTGGCGCCGTACACACGAACACATCTGCTGCCCGCTGCCGTTGTGCTGGCCCAGCACCGACAGGTCAGGCCCCACCGCCCGTGCGCGCCGTGCCGGGCCCGCTTCTCTGTCCCAGTTGGTTCTTGGGGGTGCTGCCTAGGCATGGCGCATGTGCCCGCCGCCGCGGCTGTTGCACTGACCCGGTGCATGCTGGCCCATGCCCTGCCTCGCATGACGCACGCCCTCCCTCATGTGGTGTATACATTCCCGCCGCTGTTGTGGTGACCCAGAGCACTGTGATCTGCCCCTCACCCAGTATTGTGTGCCTGCATGCTATATATCGGGTCCATTTTGTCTCCTGCAGGCCTGCGGGCGGTGGAGTCTATTAAGCCTCGCTTGTTGTAATTTACACACCTTATCTCATAATAGTTTTTTGAAGTTTTCTTCAATGCCTGAGCTGTTTTTGAGGAATGAGATGCCGTCAAGTCCATGAACGGACCACCACGCGGGTGAAAGCGAGTGTCTCAAGATAATTTCGCAAACTGATATCAGTTCGCGAGATGATATGTCAGTTCGCGAGATGATATGTCAGTTTGCGAGATGATTTCTCTCGCGAACTGATTGACAACCCTATTTTCTACACTTTGACTGGCCGTTGTGGGTGCTTCAACTCCTTTCAGATATGAGTACGATACATTTCAACTATCAAATCTGATTTTTTTTATAAATTTAGATCACACGGTTGAAGAGGTATAACATATCGGTCGCGAACTGATATTATTGGTAGCTTTCATTCTTGGTTTAGTATCGCTATTTGCCTGGCTCTCAACCATGACTTGTTGACTGAGGCCAACTTCGGTTCTCTTCCTTCGGTACACCCATATCCACATCCCCTGACGTTCAGCTCATGATTTACACGTCCAAAAAAAAACCTCTATGTCGCCAGGGAAGAGTAAACAGCGAGATTAGAGGTTGGGGGTGGTTGAAACAGACATCAGTTCGCGAAATAAATTCCTGGTTTCAGTTTCCGACTGGCAGTATTCAATGGAAATTGTCCAGAGTCATGCAAAACACATCTATGGTACATCTAGTATGGATGCAAGGTCAAATTAACAATAGATACGAGGTTACCTGCATTGTATTCACCATAAACACCTCTTAAGCACCCGTTAAGCGCTCATTTCGGAGGCTAGTCCGCGCCTTCGGAGGCGTTACCCGATGTGACAAACGCGACACTTTCTGCTTCCCACCACCACCGTCTTCGTCCAAACTCGCTAGCTTTTCCATTCCATTGCACCACCGGCTAAAGACTTTGTCTTTTACACGTTCAAGACCCTACTTCTGCTTTTACAGCACTTTCTGTTCAGCAAAAACCCCGCTACAGGTACTTTCAGCTTGCGTCAAGAGTGATGGCTCGCAGCTCACCAGTTCTCATACAAACTGCGGGAAATGCTCAAGATCTGAGTGGTAGGATGTCCTAAAGACCGGACACGTGCTCGAGGCGGCGGGGTGGAGGAGTGGGAGTGGGAGGGGAGGGGGTGCGGGACGAGGATGGGGATGGGGAGGGGTCGTCCGACAACAAGAGGGACAGCGCGCCGTCGGCCTTCCCCTGCCGCCGTTCACCCCGACCTCACCGTTCTCGCCCGATGCAAGTGCTACGTCCGCCTTCCCCAGCCTCGGCCCGCCGTTCAGCCCGGTGCACGCGCGGCACTCGCCCCCCACCCCAATCGCCATTCTTGCCTGCCCTGGCGTCACCGTACCCCCGCCCTCGCTGTACGCCCACCCACCGCCGCCGCCCACCCTACGCCGCGCACGTGCTCGTCGTACGTGCCACACCCCCGCCGTCGCCCGACGTGTCGCCTGTGCTGTCCCAGGCGCAGGCACAGGTGCAGACGGGGCAGGCGCTGATGCTGCCCTCGCTGACGCACATGTACAAGTGCTCGCTGAGCGCGCCGTGCGACGCGCTCTCGCCATCGCCGTCGCCCGTGCTGGCCCCACCCACAGTACGCCCATGCACATGCGCATGTGCAGCACCGCGCTTCGGCCATGTGCACGCGTGCCGCGACACGGTGTCATTCCCGCTCGCACCGCCAGCCCATGTGCACTGGCGCTTGCGTTCCCCGAGCCACGGGCAGACTCGGATTCACCACCAGCAGCAGCATGGCAGTGCAGGCGTACACGCATCCCCCGCTCTTCGTGCCATCCCCCTGGCCGGAGCTCGACGTGTGGGACGCGGACGCGCCCCGCGCTACACAGGGACCGCTCCTGCGCACTCGTGGTGGGATCGGGACCGCGGATTTCCGGCGCCCGTGCTTGAGGGTGGGGACGCAGGGGTAGGGACGCGGCGCCCGCTGTGGCGCTCGTTGATGCCAGAGCTGAGGCGCCGTGGCAGTGCGGGGCGGGGGACGGGCGAGATCGCCAAGTGCATAGGGTAGCCACAGTGTGCGCAGCTGGATCGGGAGGTGGAACGAGCAGGCGACGTGGGACTGGAATGGGGACGAAGACGGCGACGACAATGGACGTGGAAGTGTCTCGCGATGTACGGGACCCCAGCGCCCCCGCTTTGCAGCACGTCCAGCGTCGCTCGAGGATCCTGCGGAGTAAAACAGGGAATGGACCGAAATTCATATTCAAATTATGTTTTTTCTGTTTCTCCCTTTTATTGCGGGCTTTTCACTTCCTACTTGACCAGCATGTATGCTTTATATATTATCTATGTACTGGAATTTTTCAGCAAATTTCCGCGTAATTTTTGTGACCATCATCGCCGACGACGAGCAAAATTTTGATCGCATTTGATCGCAGCGTCGAGCACATTTGATCGATGTCGACCAAATGCGGATGCTCGCCGTCGTTGTGCAGCACAGGGACGGATGCCCTAGACAATTGGGTAATCGCAGGTAGAAGAGAGGCTGCAGTGATGTATCAGGATGCCCTCTGAGCCAGCGGTTTCCATACATCACGGCTCACCGCTAGTAAGAAGGCCCTGATAGATCACACTGCTGCACTAAGGTGGCTTCGACACTAAAATAGCTGAGCGAGGCTTTGCCGCTTCCTTACCTCAAGGTGGTCGCTGGTGTAAGTGACAATAAATGTAGCCAGTTATAAAAGAGAATATGGAAGATGAAGCCAAACAAGGGGAACTCGGGATTCGAAATAAGTACATAGGGTCGAAAAGTTTTTTTCGACCCTCGGCGGACCCCCCCCTCCCCCCCCCCCCCCCTCCTTCCATATAGGGAAGGAGTTTCCCACCCCTAGCGCCGGGCCGTCGCCTCCGCTTAGGGCCGCAGCTAAGGATACCACTGGGGGCAGGCTCGACGGGCAGTTTGACTATCTTACAGTGTAGTAGCAGCTTCCTGGCCATCTAATATACCTCTGGTGTGCTCTTCCTTACACCCCTGTACTATACTGGCCTATCACCCCTTTTAGCACTGGGCACCAAATTATCATAACCTAGGTGTATATTGGCAGCAAAAATAGTGGGACTGTATATCCATGACAAGATATGCCTTCGCTTCGCTCCGGCAGCTTGTGGATTGCCCATTTAGATAGGGAGCATCTGAGCAACTTTGCTTGTGTGGTAACTGGACTTGTCTATACAAAGTCATGTATTGTTCAACGTTGACAGGAAGGTTTATTGTTCGCAAAACTGAGTCGAATTAATGTAAAGGATGCTAACGGGCCAGGTCAGACTGAGGGAACTACGATAGCATTCCTCCTCTGTCACTCAGCCTGGCCGTGAATTTCTGACCTGTGAGCGATGAAACAGCACAATCTAAAATCGATGGATCTGTTTATACCAGCCCAATGGCGTCTCGTTCGATCGATTGGCCACGTGAGGGCGATGAGATTTGCTTGCTGTAGAAATGAATGAATGCAATAGGCCGCAAGCGGCGCGCACAAATAGAACTACTAGTAAGGGGATTTCATAGGTTGGTGCCCACAGTATGTATGTCTCGCCTCTTCATGAGTTTCATCCCACATTTTGTTGACGTGAAATGAACTGAAATTTTGAGATAAGCACCGTCGAGACCGATAAAAAGATTAAGCAGACATCACAAACAGACAAATCTGATGTTCAGATAGTGTCACCCAACCAAATCGGGGGGGACCTGGGTCAACCTAATTCAATCTATGTAAAGCCAACACGCTTTCAAGGCACAATGCCGCAAATGTCCGGTGGCCGAAACAACATCGGCACTTGCGACAGAGAGTATACCGGGCTGACGCGAACTTTGGTGTATTCCCTGGCAGGTGCCGAGGAAGTATTAAATGTGCCGGCCGAGAATGCTGCAGCGCTTTCGGAGTAACGGAAACGATGAGTCAGTATAAATGACCTAAACACGTCACATTTTTTGAGGGACTTCTCGGTACCCTAAAGCACAAAAGAAGTAGGACTCTATCTGTGAATCTGCGATGAAAGGAGTGGATGAGACACGTCGTGAAAGGGGGTAAAAGGAAGAAGACCTACTAATCGACCTTGTAATCGACCCTCGCACCGACAATCAAGGGCGGTAAAATATCGTTCGCCATCTTTTGAGCCCGCAACACCACGTTGAAACGGTTCTTCTAGCTATCACATTAAATGGGCCCAGCGTACAACCGGGCGTACCTTTATGATTTGCGTTTGGCCAAAACGCTGTCCGTGAAAACGTCGAACAGCCGTGAAGAATCTGGTCATACCTCTGATCACTGCTGTATTTCTTAGCGAACGAATCTACGTACCATGCCCAAAAGCTACGCAATAGCGCACGGAAACAGCGTGGGCGTTGAGTCTGAACAAAATAAATGAGTCTCGACAATGTCGCATGATGGAAATCTATACTATATGGTAAGATCAGATCTCGGGATGGCGGCGTTACTTTGCGCATACGTGCCGGCAAGACCTAGACCTCATGGACTATATTGGAGCTCAAGTTGATGGCGGGTGATATGGGCAAGAGGAAGTCATGGAAAATATTTTTGACCGACATTGAGCTCGAGATTCGAATGCCGCCGAGTCCATTATCTGAAGTGGAACTTGGATGTGGGTTTGACGGGGATGCTTGAAGCTTCGAGGATGCGAACAGCCCAGGGCTGAGGCCATCGGCTCGAAGGAGAGATCAGACCCGTGAAGGAAGGTCGGAAATGCGAGCAAGGGCGACCGAATGCGAAGTGAATTCTTCATGGGGAAGCCGTGTGAGGAGGCAGGCTTGAGGCGATGCACGAAGCCTTTTGCCTGGCAGCGAGATGTATTTTGACGGCCTGTGAACGGGGCGCGACTTGATGGGCAAGTTTAACCTGGAACTAATTGACGGACGATGCGAAGGAGGAACTCTTGAGCAATGTTGAAACCTTCACGGCGGACTGGGCATGAGAGAGGGCTTGATGAGGACGGCGAACACGATGCATTGATGCCTTCAGTATAGCGAGCCTCGAGGCGTGGATTCCTCTCCTGACAGAGCGTTCACAGAGTATATCGACGGTAAAGCCTTGAGGTGTTAACTGTTGAAGACAGCGCGCAAAACCACGAAGATTGAGGGAGCAGCAAGGGAACCATTGATGATGGGGGGTGGAGAAAGGGAGGACGTGCGAACAACCCACCATGTCCTGCCTTTTGAACGGGCCTTGAGTGGCTGATCGGGATTCTACACTTCCCCTGGCGCCCGGGCGCGTAACTTAATTCATGATGAAGAGGGTCACCTGCCAGCAGAAGATGTCGAGATGGGGGAATATCGGGAGTACAAACAGAGCCATCGTGATACGAGGCATCTGCTTAATATACGAGGTATAGTGAGTCTCAAGTTATTTTTTTTGAACATCGGGGAAGGTGGTTGAGCCAACGGAAGGCAAAATCTACGCGTCGTACGTGATCCGGCATTCCATATTAGGAAATTGACCTCCAAGATGGTTCGGGCATCGTACGAACCCTACCTGACATTGTCCAAACGGTAAATTGAGGGTTTTCAACCCCTTCCAACAAATTGTCAAAAAGTTTTTTTCAGCCTCCCCCAGGAGCCCCCCCCCCCCCCCTCCCCACGTACGAAATTTTAATCCCGAGTTCCCCTTGAAGCCAAATGTAAAGTAGTACGCGTCCGAAATGAGCACTTCTCAGTATTCACGCGATACCCTGCGTTCCGCGGTGCTCGCTGTGAATCGAGGGCCCGAAAAGGGGGGGAGGTGTCGCGCATGTTCCAGTCGCATGGCCTGCCGTGCGATCTAAAATCCCGGGGGCAGCGTATAGAGCGCTTCTCTTCCGCTGTCTCCCTGCACAGGTCCATCGTCGTGCGGACGCAAATAGCGAGAGCAGAGCGCATTGCCTCCGTGTCGTGGGTCCGCTGTTCGCCCGCAACCGTGTCATCGCAGCAAACGGAGCCGGCGCTGGCGATGGGAAGTGAGCGGCGCAGCCGAGAGGGTGGTATGGCCAAGGTATGGCGCTGAGATGGACGTGGGAAGCGGAGTGGGTATGGGCGACGGGGGGGACAGCCGCAGCGTGTGCTGCGCACAGGAGGATCCGGGGATGGTGCTCGCAGTGGGCTGCAGGTCGAGGTTTCGAGGCGGTCGCCGGCGTCGGCGCAGAGGATGGGCGCTTGGTGCGTACTTCGGTGGTGCTGGCGTATCGTACTCCCCGGGCCGGACAGGAGCTGGCTTCGAGTGGAGGATAGTGAGGGGCGGGGACACAGTGGCAGCGGGCGGGGAGGTGATACCGCGGCATGGGGCGATAGGGAGCGGCTGCAGCAGGTGCTGCGCCCGCGGGGGGTCGTGCGGTGCGTGCGTTGTAATGGATACGCCCGGCGCGTCCATGGTCGGGGAGAGTGATACTTGCTGGAGACGCACATGGCGCGCGAGGAGGCTATGAAAGCGGCGCAGGCCGTGGGGACCGACTGTCGCGCGCGCTGCGCACGCAGGAAGCGGTGAGAAGGCGGCGCAAGGGAGTACGGCAGTATGCTGCTAAACCACGGTGTGCGGGAAGGCGGCATCTACGAGGCCGGCGTCGCATGCAGCTGGTGGTGCGGGTCGGGCTTGGATTCGCATCGGCGTGGTGTCAAGTGGTAGGAACATTCGAGCGTGCCTATGGCGGCTCCAAGTCGTGGGGCGGCTCCTACGCTCTCTTGATTCTTGAGATGCGGACGGGGTATGCGCGTGCGTAGGATGGCTGATGAGTAAGTGAGTAATATATATATATATACCTCAAGGGCGGAAAAAAAAAGGAGGCTAAGGAGGAGGCGAAGGAATGCAAAATGAAGA